>CAUYLG010048531.1:0-98230 GCA_963573385.1 Cacajao melanocephalus
CCTGATGGAGAACGAGTGTGTTCCAATAACAGAATTAGGCTTCAGAAAGTGGATAATAAGAAACTTCTGTGAGATAAAAGAATATCTTCTAACCCAATGTAAAGAAACTAAGAACCTTGAAAAAAGGTTCGATGAAATGCTAATGAGAATAGACAATTTAGAGAGGAATATAAGTGAATTAATGGAACTGAAAAACACAATACAAGAACGCCATGAAGTATGCACAGGTTTTAACAGTAGAATTGATTAAGCAGAAGAAAGGATATCAGAGGTCGAAGACCAGCTTAATGAAATGAAACGAGAAGACAAGATTCGAGAAAAAAAGAGTAAAAAGGAATGAGCAAAGTCTCCAAGAAATGTGGGACTAGGTGAAAAGACCTAATTTACGTTTGATAGGTGTACTTGAAAGTCATGAAGAGAATGAATCCAAGCTGGAAAATATTCTTCAGGATATTACTCAGGAAAACTTTCCTAACCTAGTAAGGCAGGATAATATTCAACTCCAGGTAATACAGAGAACACCACAAGATATTCTTCAAGTAGAGCAACTCCAAGACACATAATCGTTAGATTCACTAGGGTTGAAATAAAGGAGAAGATTCTAAGGGCAGCTAGAGAGAAAGGTCAGGTTACCCATAAGGGGAAGCCTATCAGACTTGCAGCACATCTCTCAGCAGAAACCCTACAAACTAGAAGAGAGTGGGGGTCAATATTCAATATCCTCAAAGAAAAGAATTTTCAACCCAGAATCTCATATCCAGCCAAACTAAGCTTCATAAGTGAAGGAAAAATAAAACTTTTCACGAACAAACAAGTGCTCAGAGATTTCATCAGCACCAGGCCTGTTTTATAAGAGCTTCTGAAAGAAGCACTACATACAGAAAGGAACAACCAGTATCAGTCATCCTAAAAACTTACCAAAAGGTAAAGAATATCACCATAATAAGTCAAAACCTATCGGCGCACATTTCACATGCAAGGACACACAAAGACTCAAAGCAATGTAGGAAGATTCACCAATCAAATCGAGAGCAAAAAAAAAAAAAAAAGAGTTGTAATTTTCATCTCTGACAAAACAGACTTTAATAGTAATAAAGACTAAAAGAAACAAAGAAGGACATTACATAATGGTAAAAGGATCAATGTAACAAGAAAAGCCAATGATCATAAACATATATGCACCCAACACAGGAGCACCCAGATACATAAGACAAGTTCTTAATGACTTATAAAGAGACTTAGACTCCCGCGTAGTAACAGTGGGAGACTTTAACATCACATTGTTAACATCAGATTGATCAATGAGATAGAAAATTAACAAGGACATTTATGATTTGAATTCAGAACTGGAACAAGTAAACTTAATAAATATTTATAGAATTCTCCACCCCAAATGCATAAAACATACATTTTTCTCAGTATTATATTACACCTATACTAAAAGTGACCATATAATTGGAAGTAAATCGCTCTTCAGCAATTGCATAGCATTTCACAGATTCCAATGAGATAATGGTTGGCTGTTTGTTTGTTATTTTCTTCCCTTATTCCTTCCTGTCTCCGTTGTTAAGCACAATTATTGGCATAAAAGAGGTCTTCAATACCTAATTTTAGATTGCATTCCAACCTGGGCAATAGAGCAAGATTTCTGTTCTCTCTCCCCCTTTCTCTTCCTCTTTCTTTCTTTCATTAAAAAAAAAGTATAAATCCCTCTCACGCCTGTGATCTCAGCACTTTGGGAGGCTGTTTGAGCACAGGAGTTTGTGACCAGCCTAAGCAATGTAGCAAGACCCCATCTCTACAAAAAATTTTACAAATTAACTTGGCATGATGGTACATGCCTGTAGTCCCAGCTACTGGGGAGGCTGAGGCAGGAGGATCACTTGAGCCCAGGAGGTCAAGGCTGCAGTGAGCTATGATTGTGCCACTGCACTCCAGCCTCAGTGACAGAGTGAGACCCTGTCTCAAAAAAAAAAAAAAAGTATAAGTTTCTTTCTATTTTCACCACTCAACTTTAAATGGCCTCTATTGGTTTGACCTATGAAGTCAGCAAAAACCAATCAGAACTGAGTTTTCAGCTATACATATTTTTACATCCTTGTGAGAATATTCTGATGAAAGCATTAAAAGATAAAGTTACCCACATTAAAATTTTATTTGAGCAGACAGCAATTCATGAATCAGGCAGTTCCAGATCGCAGGTGGTTGGGGCCCCGCCAATAGAGTATGAGGGGAAGACTTTCATAGGGTGGAACTTTCATAGGATGACACTTTCATTAGATGACTGTCAGAAGCAAGGTAAAGAAAACGTAATTGGTTAAAATGGAGCAGAAGTCTAATTTGGACCATTCCAGTGGAAAGCTCCTAATTAGGAATTAGTTGGCAGTTCTGGTTGGTTAAGCTTAAACTTCATTTTCCTACAATATGACCATTAACACTGACTTGAGTTTCCATCTGCTTACACAGGAGCCAGTCTAATGGCCTCCTAATTAATTATTTTAACAAAAAGAAAGGAAGCATGTTCTCAGAAAACCATTACTGCAGAGGTTTCTGAGCGCTCTCCTCTCATGATGTTCCTTTCACTTCAAAGACCTCCTCTCCACGTATCAAGGCCTTTTCACATTAAGGACTGTTCTGATGACACTTCTTCTTTCCTAATACCTAGCAGAGCCTACTCACAGGAGCACTCAACAAAAATTGTGGAAGAAAGATGCTATGCTTTTCTGCTCTTGAAGGAGCTCCAAATGGTAACCTTTCAAGACTTTCATGTGCCCACAGGATGTAGCTCAAGGCAGGGCAGAGACTACACTAGATTCAACTTACGTTAATACTTGGTCCAAAACTTAACTGTAACTGTTATCTTAGAGGAGGCATACCTATGAACACCCTATGGCCACACAAAATGGCCTTCGTCTCACCCTTCCCCTCTTAACCTGGAAGCTATCCACTATAGCTTGGATGTTTGTCCCTACAAGCCTCATGTTAAAATCTGATCCCCAATGTTGGAGCCACATAGGAGGTGTTTGCATCGTGGGGATGGATTTTTTTATGAATGGCTTGGTGCTGTCTTCATGGTCATGAATGAGCTCTGGGTCTATTTGTGCCTGCAAGAGCTGGTTGTTAAAAAGAGCCTGGTACTTCCCCACTCTCTCTTGCTTCCTTTCTCACCCATGTGATTTCTGCGCACACCAGCTTCCCTTCACCTTCCACCAGGAGCAGAGGCAGCCTGAGGCTTTCAGCAGATGCCCAATCTTTCATCCAGCAGAATCATAAGCCAAAGAAGCACTTTTTTTCTTCAAAAATTACCCAGCCTCAGGTATTCCTGTATAGAAACTCTAAAGGGACTAAGACACTACCCACAAATGTTTCATCCTGGCTTGCTGAAGTTGTTCGAAGAGGAAGTTACAGATCAGTTGTTTTTCCGGAAAGTACATTTTGTTACCTGAAAGAAAGGGTTACCATCAGACAAACATATATAAATAGAGAAAACAAATGTAAAATACTTTGAAATGGACCAAAGTTATTATAAGGTGTCTTCAATGAAGAACTAGCATTGTCTAAATGAGGCCTCTGTGCCTTTCCTTGACTTTCACTGCTTTGCAACTCTTTAAGTTGTGGATAACCAGTAGTGACACAAACAGCTCTTTGTCCACAGACATGCAAGTCAATTTTGTTCTCTGAAAATACACCATTGGTTTTCCTCCCCCACTGTGGAATGAGAGAGTTTTGCATTTATTTGTAAATTTATTGCAGCATCACTTGCTGGTTCTTTAAATTCTCCTTTGAACTAATTGTAACATCTTGCTGGTTCTCTCATTAATTAGTGATTTAAATAAAATCTCTGGTGTGTATTCATTTTATATCTGAGATTCAAGATTGTGTTCTATTTTAAAAATTATAAAACCCAGAGAACAGTCAAAATGGTTCTTTACTTTCCTCATTAAAGAATCCATGAAGTCCACCTCAGGTGGTTCTCAAAGGGCCCCTTCCATCTGGTCTCTTCCCTTGTTCTCTCCCACTTCCACTCCTAAAGTCTTCCAGTCTTTTTAGCCATTTACCCTTATGTCAGTGGTGTTTAAACCAGAACAACGCCACCTTGAATAGGAGGTGAGTAATTGAGGCCGAGACCTTCCGGCCTGCATTCCCAGACAGTTAAGGCATTCTAAGTCACAGGATGAGATAGGAGGTCAGCATAGCATACAGGGTATAAAGACCTTGCTGATAAAAACAGGTTGTAGTAAAGAAGCCTGCAAAACCCACCAAAACCAAGATGTCGACTAGGGTGACCTCTGGATGTCCTCACTGCTACATTCCCACCGGTGCATGACAGTTTACAAATGCCATGGCAACGTCAGGAAGTTACCCTCTGCGGTCTAAAATAGGTTATGGAGAAATATCAGTGGTGTATTTCCAGAGAACAAAATTTACTTGCATGTCTATGAACACCATGTATCGCTACTGGTTATCCACATGCCTGCGTGGCATGAATAATCCACCCCTTGTTTAGCATATCATCAAGAAATAACCATAAACACGGGCAACCAGTAGTCCTTGGGGCTGCTCTGTCTATGGAGTAGTCATTCTTTATTCCTCTATTTTCCTAATAAACTTGCTTTCACTTAACTCTAATGGACTCGCCCTGAATTATTTCTTGTGCAAAATCTAAGAACCCTCTCTTGGGATCCGGATCAGGACCCCCTTCCTGTAACACTTACAGCAGATTCTTAGGCAGTCAATTCTGTCTGAAGGAGGAAAGAAGGTTACTCTAATTATTCCATTCCCTCAGCATATTACAACTATAAGAAAAATAAATCTTCCTGGTGCTAGTAGTCCTGATCCATCAGGTCAAAACTCCAGCGTGTTATGCTATTTCCGGTTGTCGAAGTTCCCTTCCGTGAAAGGAGAGGAAAAGCAGTTAAAACTCTCTTCGGCCACTCTGTGTTGCCTTTCGTTTTTTATTAAAATGGCAGGTTGCTACTTGTCCTTCCATTAATGAGAATGTTTTTTGTTTGTTTGTTTTGAGACAGTGTCTCACTCTGTTGCCCAGGCTGGAGTGCAGTGGTGCAAATTAATGAGGATGTTTTTAATTGATCCACTCTTTCATCTCATCTATTTTATGGCTTGAAACCAGTTCAGGTCATTAATTGAGCATTTACTAGAGGGTAGGCATTGTTTTATTTGCTGGGAATTCATAGACCTCAAAGAGCTCACGGTTTGAAAGGGTCAGTTTCACATAAATGAATATTTATAATGCAATGTCACCATGCAGCACTTAATAAACCTGTACATTTTCAGGACAGCTGTCATGAAGATGTCCAGCCTGCGTCTCATTAACTCAACTAAAGGCTCAACAAAGCACTCAAGCACAAGGTCCTTAAATTTTTTATCATTAAGTTTTATAAGCCCAACCATCTCCAGACCAGAATCTCTCTGAATATGAAATAGGAGAGGTGAGATATCTCAGACTCTCACCTCTTGGAGAGGTAGCTATCAAGTTACTATTCACAATCCAGAAAATGTCAGAGCTTACTTTGGCTCTCAAGTTCACAATTCATGAAATACAGAGTTAGGAAGGCTATCTTGATGAGCATTCGTGATTAGACCCCTTTGCATTTGGACTTGACATTTAGGGAGCTGTTCTGCTTGGGGGTGCCTTTGTTAAGTGAAATGGGCAATTCATTTCCCTGACCTCCAAGAGACATCCAGAATCTACTAGACCTCCCTCCCTTTTCAACTGCTCAGGCTCACTAAGCTTTTAAACTTTCTATTTCATTACAGTACAAAGAATTCGACAAGCAGGCCTCCTGCTTCTCCCCTCAGGCTATGCAGAATTATTCATACTCAAGGTCTAAAGAGGAACATCAGCATGAAGGAAAAATAGACTAAGGAGTGAAAACAAATTAGCAATCCAAACAGCTCTCTCCCTGCCTGTCACTGGAAGGCCTTTGGTGTCTCATTCCAGAGTCAAGGGGTTTTCTGAGTTGAAGATTAAAGGATACATTTTCAGGGCTCAGAGAACAGACAGTCTGTGAAATGTATAGTCACCCAAGGCAGCCAGAACAAGTTACGCATATGAAGAACCAGGATGTGCCTTCACCCCAAACCAGATGAGCCTGATATGGATAGTTGGTATTGTGCACCCACTGGGCTTGGATTTCTCATATTTTTATTCATGCTTGGATAGGGAAAAAAGAAAGAAAGATAAGCCATTAAGCTATCTTTGGGAATGTGATAAATCTTACCTTAAAGTAGCGATTCTCAACCAGGGTGATTTTGCCCCACAAAGAAACACGTGGCAAATGTCTGAAGATATGTTTGGTTGTCATAACTGGCACTGGGAGGTGCTGCTGGCATGAAGTGGGTAAAGAACAAGAGGGAGGAGGCCGAGCACCCTGCAATGCACAAGACGACCCCCACAACTAAGAATAATCTGTTCCAAGATGTCGTTAGTGCAAAAGGTTGAGAATCTCTGCCTTAAAACAATCAAGCAGTGAAAATAGAATGTTAATGCTCCTCCCTCTCTCTGTATGTGTATATCTGTGTGTCTGTTTCTGTCTGTCTCTCTCTCTGTCTCTCTCTCTCTCTCTCTCTCTCTCTCACACACACACACACACACAAACACACACACTGGTGGCTTCATAGGGGTGAAACCTATGCAAATGCGCAGGGTCCCACACTTAGATCAGTTCCTGTACTTGATATAATCTTCTGCTTCACCATCGTGAAATTCTCAATAATTTCGCATGAGAGGCCCCATATTTTCCTTTTGCCCTGGGCCCTGCACATTATGTAGCTAGCACTGCACGCAAATGCCTGTGCAGGAGACACTCAGCCATTTCATGCAGCGGAACCATGTGTTCTCCACTGCCCTCTTTTTTCACCCCTAAGATTCCACTTCATCATAGCAGTGCATGTTTTCGTTCTGTTTTTGAAACCCCTCTCTGCGTTATGGCAGAGCTGAAGCTGGAACATATACTCATGGATTCCAAAGTGCCTGCGTATTTTCCTCTTGCCCAACAAACTGTCTAGAAAATCCACACAGGGCACCAAGTGGCAGTCAGCGGATCATGTGACATAAACATTTCCTCAAAGACGCTGGAAAGAAGCTGCAGAGGCTGCGGAGGGTTTTCTTTCCTGCCAGGGCAGTAGGGCTCAGCTCTGATCATCCTTGCAGAGATGACAAAAATGATCCAGGACAAGAATCTTAATATCTGTAATCAAATAAAATCCACTTTCATGTCCATCCTCTTCTTGCCAGTCCTTTTTCATTCAGTGTTCTGGATTGTTCACAAACCTATGAATAAGCTTAAAACCTATTAAAAACCTGCAAGGTAGGAACCATCACTTTGCTTCTTGTTAATCACTTTTAGTCTACTACCGTAACTCAATCAGCAACAATTTACTGAACAATCTCAAAGGGACGTTAAGACCCTGTCTGCAAATAACCTTGTTCACGTTTGCAAATGGATCCCTTAAAATGTCCTGTTTCTGGGAGGACGCGGACCTCTCAGGGCACCAGCAGCAGCACCTAAGTGGATTATCTACGAGGCCTACATGAAAAACCAAACAAGAGCAACAATACATTTGTTTTTTGAATACTGTACGGTATGACAAACCCTGCCTGAGATCCAAATCTGTGTGCATGGGTCTCTACCGCCATCTTCCGACGGTCCATCCGGCAACACGTGCGTTAGCATCTGCCACTTGGGAATCCCCCGGGCACTTTGGAATTGAACTTACAAAGTAAATGGGCTTTGAAAAAAATATTAAAGCACAAATCATAGTCTCTGCCACACTAGTAAACAGTCAAGAACATCAATAATAATTTTTAAGTTTGCAGGCAATTCAACCTAAAACGGTACACGCAGAGCAGAATTCATCACCTAGTGTGTGAGCAGGCAGCCTTGGCTGAACGGTGGGGCTCTTCAGGGACCCAGGCAAGGACTGTGAGAAAGTCCAAGGGGAGAGTCAGCAGGCTCTGATCCTAACAGCTTGAATTCTCTCGGAGTTTTTGTCTGTTCCTATGAGGGGAGAAAAGACCAAAGCTCTGAGACTGCTTTTCTGGGTAAAATAGAAATACAGCCAATATTCCTACTTAGCATCACCTGAGACATGCCTAGTTCTCCTTTCCCTTTTGTCCCTAACAGTACAGACCAGACTGATGGTGAGAATGTGGATGCCTCAAGGGCAGAGGCTTCATTCTGTTCACTGCTGCATTCCCATGACTAGAACAGCAATGCATAGCAGGTGTTCAAAAGATACATTCTTAACAAAGGGACAGTCATTACTATCATTGATTGATGACATTTTATTTATTATTTATTTATTTTTGAGATAGAGTCTCACTCTGTTGCCAGGCTGGAGGGCAGTGGCGTGATCTTGGCTCACTGCAACTTCCGCCTCCTGGGTTTAAGCGATTCTCTTGCCTCAGCCTCCCGAGTAGCTGGGACTACAGGAGCCTGCCACCACTCTCAGCTAGCTTTTTGTATTTTCAGTAAAGATGGGGTTTCACCATGTTAGCCAGGATGATCTTGATCTCCTGACCTCATGATCCTCCTGCCTTGGCCTCCCAAAGTGTTGGGATTACAGGCATGAGCCACCACACCCAGCCCAATTGATGATATATTTTATGCCAAGTCCTTTACAATTCTTATCTCATTTAATCTCTGTAATTACCTATGAAGCATGTATCATTATCCATGTGTTGGTTTTTTTGTTTTTGTTGTTTTTGTTTTGTTTTGTTTTTGAGACAGAGTCTCCCTCTATCACCCAGGCTGGAGTGCAGTGGCGTGATCAGTGCGGCTCACCGCAGCCTCGACTTCCTAGGCCCAAGCAATCCTTCCATCTCAGCCTCCTGAGTAGCTGGAACTACAGGCACATGTCACTACACTCAGCTATTATTTTTAATTTTGTGTAGAGATGAGGTCTCACGATGCTGCCCAGGCTGGTCTTGAAGTCCTGGGCTCAAGCAATTCTCCCACCTCAGCTTCCCAAAACACTGGGATTACAGGCATGAGCCACATTGCCAACTTCCATATGTTATTGATGGAGAGTGAGAGAATCACCAGACTTGGCAGATGGCCAGACTGACTGGAGAGGAATGAATTTATGTTGAGTTAAATAAACTGTAGCCCATGAAGAGGTGGTTACATAAAAATAATAATAAACGTTCGCTACTGAGAAATTACTATACACCAGGACAGGGCTGAGCATGATCTTACTTACTCCTAGCAACAGCTTGATGAAATAAATCCTACTTGGCATTGCCATTTTACAGATGAAGGCCAGGAAGTTTCAGCAATCTGCCCATGTTAGGAAGTGGAGAGCTGGAGTTCCCACCCAGGACTCCCTTGTGGATGCAGCTTCTCTTACCCTCACAGATTCCCTCTCATGATACACGCTGGGCGGTCCTCCTTCCTCCAGGAAGTCACCCACTGTTGCCCACCAACAGACCAACTGCAAGGCATTTCCTCCCGAAATATGCAGCAGCCTGGATACAGAACAGAAAGAGACACGAGGTGGATGTATGAGGGTTCTGATTGGTTTGTTTACAGTGGAGTGGAGTCTCCTAAACTCAATGACAAAGATCACAGGATGGTCAGCTGGGAGAAGACAGCACGAAACCAAGGGCAACAGCTTGTTTTGTCCTATAAACACTGTCCTATAAACACTGCAAAATTCTCATATTGAAACAAAACTCCTGGCATCTACACAAAAATCTATACACAAATATTCCTAGCAACATCATTCATAATACCCTAAAAGTGGACCTCATTATGAACTGAATGTCTCCAAAATTCATATGTTGAAGTCCTAATCCCCATTGTGATGATATTTGAAGGTGGGGCTTTGGGGAGGTAATTAGGTCATGAGGGAGGAGCCCTCATGAATGGAGTTGGTGCCATTAGAAGAAGAGACAGGAGAACATAGCTTAAAGATGGCCCCCTGCCAGAGCTCCCTCGCTGAGAACGGAATCAGACAGCAACTTGATCATGGACGTCCAGACTCCAGAACTGTGAGAAATAAACGTCTGTTGTTTAAGCTACTCAGGCTACAGTGAGTGTTATGGCAGCCAAGCAGACTAAGACAAACCCAAATGCCCATTAACCGATAAATGGATCAATAGAAGGTTATAATATTGCATGAAATGCTATTTCATAAAAATGAATGAAATATTATTCCACAATACAAAGGAATAAAATTATGATTCATGCTACAATATGGTTGAACCTCCCAAACATTATACTAAGTGAAAGAAGTCAGGAACAAAGGGTCGCATATTCTATGATTCCACATATACAAATGTCCACAACACATAAAATCTGGAGACAGAAACTACTTTAGTCATTAGGGTCTGGGGTGAGGAGAAGGGTAGATGTGAAGAATGAAGGAGTGACTGCTATAGGGTACAGTTTCTTTTAGGGTGGTGAAAATATTCTGAAATTAATCGTGGTAGTTGCACAACTCTGTGGACATACTGAAAACCACTGAATTTTTTTTTTTTTTTTTTTTTTTGAGGCAAATTCTTGCGGTTTCGCCCAGCCTGGGGTGCAGTGGCATGTTATCGGCTGGCTGCAACCTCTGCCTCCCTTGTTCAAGAAATTCTCCTGCCTCAGACTCCAGAGTAGCTGGGACTACAGGTGTGTGCCACAAATCCTTTTATTTTTATTTTTGTATTTTTAGTAGAGATGGGGTTTCACCAAGTTAGAAGATAGACTGGTCTCAATCTCCTGATCTTGTGATCTGCCCACCTTGGCCTCCCAAAGTGCTGGGATTACAGGCATGAGCCACCGGGCCTGGCCAAACCACTGAATTATATACTTAAAATAGGTAAATTATATAGTATGTGAATTATATCCCAATGAAGCTGTTACCAAAAATAACAATATTTTATATGCTCTTAGAAACGAAATAAATTCTTTGATAATTGGGGATCCGGGGAGGAACTCATGGTATTTCACCAAAACTGATCCAAAACTGATTCTGTTCTGATCCAGCCTCTTCTCCCAGACATCCTTAATTCAGCAAATGACCCCAAACTCTGCCACAGCTAGAAAGCTGTGAGTGATCCTCGATTTCTCCTTTCCCTGCACCATCCCCAAAATCCAAATCCATCAGCAACTCCTGTCCATTACATCTCCCAAACACACCGCACCCTTCCCCCCTTTATGCTCATCTTCAATGCCACCATCTCTCAAACAATCATCCAAACCATCACCCTCTCCCAATTCTGACTGCTCATGCTCCCATTCTTGCCATCCTCTGATCCATTCGCAATGCCTGGCAAGTTACCGTTTCACAATATACGTCAGCTCCTGGCTTTCCACGGCAGACACTATTCTCTGGTCGCATATGACAGGAACTGAAGGTCCACCCTTCCTCGTGCATCCAGCGCTCTGCTCATGATGACCCCCTAGGCTACTCCAGGCACGCTGTGCTCCCTTTCACCCTCAGCTATGCCAAAGCCTTCATCCCCTCCAGGCCTTTGCTCATGCTGTTCCCTCTGCCTGAGCCACTCTTCCTTCACATCTTGGCATGACTGACAGGCTGTGACTCATCCTTTAAGGGGGCCATCTCAGACTCTCTCAGAGAAGAGGCCCTTGACCACCCTGTGCAGAGGGGCCCCACCCAGTTCCACCTTATCTCATTCAGTGTTCATGTTACAGCACTGCTTGGAAATTGTAGTTACCTCCTTTGTTTGTCTATCTCCTCTGTTCTCATCTGCCTTACTCATCAGAAACTGGCTGGCTCACATTCATTTTTAATGAAAGAGCGAATGAAAGTCACAGAAATTTCTACATTTTTAAACTGGTTAGAGAAGGATCCAGCGAAGGAGACTGCAAAGGAGCTATGCACCTGAGAATTCCCCGGGAAGAAACATTGATGATCACAGCACAAACCAGAATCACAGCATCCCAGCAAACCTGCCAAAGACCTCACAACCATTTGTGTAGCTGCTGAACCAAAACAACACAACCGCATACAAAACAAAGATAAAATCAATAAGATTTTACAGAACTTAAATTCATAATATTGGGTACTGTACAATTAATTTCACCATTTATTATCTTACTTTGAATTCAACATTTGGGGATTTCCCTAACACATAATTCCAAAGAGATATTTATAATTTTTTTCTGCTTTGTGTGTAGACTATATTAATTAGTGAAGCATTTTTCTTCTGAGTGTGGTTCCCCAACTAAAAGCTGAATCATTTTCTAAACTTAAATATCTCAGACTTCTTGAGTCACTTTTCCCAAGTTATAACTCAAAGAAGCTGGCAATTCATGTACATTCTTCATTATTCTTCTTCTTCTTTTTTTCTTTTTTTGAGACAGAGTCTCACTCTGTTGCCTAGGCTAGAGTGAAATGGCACAATCTTGGCTCACTGCAACCTCTGCCTCCTGGGTTCAAGAGATTCTCGTGCCTCAGCCTCCTGAGTAGCTGAGATTACAGGCATGTGCTACCATGCCTGGCTAATTTTTGTATTTTTAGTAGAGATGGGGTTTCACCATGTTGGCCAGGCTGGTCTCGAACTCCTGACCTCAGGTGATCTCCCTGCCTCAGCCTCCCAAAGTGCTGTAATTACAGGCATGAGCCACTGCGCCCAGCCTGCATGTATATTCTTCTTAAAAAGTTGGTCACATGTTCTGGAGGATTCAGATCTATAACTGCCCAAGTCCTTGTTTTTTTAGTCTCTGAACCACGCTGTCCAAGAGCCCGACTCAGGAGGTCTGGAGGAGGCCAAAGTATTGGCCTCCAAGGGTATTCTGACATGAAGTCAGGATTGAAAAACATTTTTGTAGGCCAGGCACTATGAAAAGATCAGGTCACAGGGATACAAAGATGACCAGGATTTGGTGCTACCCTAAAGGAGGTCTTCTTTTCTGTGGGTCAGGGGCACAATAATGTAAACATATATTTTAATGCCATATGATAAATGCTTTGAGCACTTTTCCTATTGGAGCACAGAGATAAAGCTCTCTCCAAGTTGGAGTCATATTTGTTCTGGAATAACTGAGGAATTTTGAAGACAAAAAAAAAATGGAGCAAGGGGCTCTCTAATTTTATTTGCAATGTTTTGTGTTTCCAAATCACTTTTAGTAATCTGCCTTTTGAAAGAGGCATCTCCTTTACCACCCGTTAACGAATTGCTGAGAGTCTGAAACAGGTCCTAACTGGCCTATTTTGCTTTAGAGCTTGGTTTGCTAAAATAATAATAACGAAAGGACTGACCAGCTTTATAAAACGGGATCCAGACTACATCCTATGTGAGGGAGGGGAGACCAACTTGCCTGGTTTTCTGTGGCCCAGGGTTGTGGAGTTGCCCGGAGCTACTACAGGAGGGATCAAGGACTTTAACAAAAGTGAGGAGTGGTAGATCATTTTGAAGATAGAACGTGACTAACTATAGAGAACAAGAGTTAGCACAGCTTTGCTTTTAAAACATTCAGGTTCTATGAACCCAGTGAGATGTCCAGGGAAATTCCTAGGGGGGTCTTTCCAGGTTAGAAACAGGAACTGTCTTTGTCATTTACAACAACCAATTGTGTACCAGGGTATAGCTTCTAAGAAATATAGATTATGGTAGTTTTGAATTCCTTTGTAGAATACAATGCCTAAATATACACACATTTACAATATGCACAGCTATTATAAATCTAGCTATAGCTAAATCCAACAATAAACTGTTCTCTCGTTAAAGATTCTGCACATACATTTCAAAAGCCTTTGAAAACGTGTACGTACGGTTGGACTTCAAAAGAGGGTATATCTTTCAGATATGCTCACAGATCTGGTAGAAGTCAAGTTGAAACCTTTTTTGGAAATAAAGGTTTGAATCCGACTGCACAAGTAGCTGTAACAATGTGGGCAACTCCTTAATCTCTCTAATCTTTAATTTTACTGTTTATCAAACTGAGATAGCAAAACCTGCCTAAGAGGAAAATTAATTAGATGAGTATTTCAAATTGGTTTGTTTTAAAAGGAATGGGTATTTGGAGCACACGTCACTAGTCTTTCCACTTTTGTTTTACAATTTTGCCAAAGTAAACAGTTGTTTTAGAAAGTGGAAATGCAGCAGAGACAGCTATCGGCCGTATCTCACGTTATAATATTCAAATACATGCCAAAGACAGACACAATTTGGCAACACAGAACTAGAGAAACAGGCAGGCCAGAGCATAACTTGAATTTTTTCTGGTGTAGAAACTCAGAAGTCCAAAAATGATCTTATTTGCCTTTAGTCTGAGTTGACCTTTCTTCTTAAAAGACATCCTTGCCCTTTTGTCCTTTCATTTTCTGCCAACTTCCTAATGTTCTCTGAGAAAAAGACAACCTCTGAAATTCATCAAAAAATAAATAAATAGAAACTCTCTAAATCAATCACTAAATTAGAGGAAAATAGACAAACTTCGTAAATCTGTTCAGGTTTTTAAAAATTGTCTCTCCTGATGGAGACTGGGGGATGATAGCGTGACGCTGACAGATCACAGAGCGGGTCAACAGCGGCATCTAGTGTTCGATCAGAATCCTGCAAAGCCTCTAGTTGGAGATGGGAGGATCTGTTTGCTATTGTAAGATGCAAATCAGTTACACTTATCCACCTATGGAGATTGAGAAGCACTCACCCAAGTGTTTATGGTGTCGCTTCCACAGATGTTTACAGGAGAAGGATGCAGGTTGTTCCAATTCCAGAGAGACGGAACATGACACAGCCTTGGCGTTCATCTCACTCCCATCTTAGCCTCACCCCCTCAGACTCAAACTCAAAGACAGAAACTATGTGCCTGAGAGTCCCTGAAGGGGAAAAGCCCTCTAGGATGGTTTAATAGCCTCTCTGGAGTAAACGGAATAGATTTTGTTAATTTTTGGAAATAATCCTGCTTTTGCCTTAACTTTTTTCTGGACACCCTGAACTCTTCAGTGAATAGTGAATTCTGGGGAAACTAATCAGCTACAATCTATAAATAAGGGGTGATTTTGGATCTACGTATGCCAGCGATTTTCACCATTTTTCCCCAGCAATTAAATTCTTTAAGTGAAAAACATGAGATATTTGGAATGGAAATGTTACAAAGAAGAGATACATATATATAACCTATAGCTGCCCTCTTTAAACAGAGGCTAGTGTAGAAAAACTAGATCTACAGCCACTCAGGCTTCCAGAAACCCCACGCTTCTCTTGCTTCTCCTCACTCTACTCCCCTCGGCCTCCCACCCTGTTCCCCCAGCCCCATGCCACTCCCAGCTTCTGAGGCTTATCTGCAGAAACCTAGGTCTTCCTAGAATAACACAACCCTTTTAAACTTGGATCTGTTTTCTTTCGGAGACAAGTGACAGAAAAACACCCACAGACCCGGGCAAATGATACAAGGTACATTAATATAAACAAAGATGTAACTAGCAGACACAGAAAGCTACAAAAAGCAGGAGGCTTAGCAGCCTTTTTCTAGTTAGAAAGACAAGCTTCCCTTGTTTTCTATACCCACCAAGGTGCCCTGCCTTCATCCTCACCACTTTGCTGATGACACTACATCTTCAGCTGTGGATGCCATCAGATCCTTTGGGAAATCCTCTCTGCCATTCTGGGAGATTTTATTTTCTCCTAAGCCCTCCCAGGGGCTGCCCACCTCTCTGCCCATAGAGGCAAGTTACTGGTGACAGTGCCAGCAAAACTCTGAAGGTTGACTGAAAGTTGAGTCAATGGGCAGTATCCCACAGCCAATTTTCCAGGCACAACACCCTTCTAACTGTCTCATCCTTCAGGCCTGCCTGTGACACCTTCCTAACACCAAGTGCCTTGGAGTTTCCTCTATAATTATTCAGTCATTCACTTCTTCCTTCACTGAGAAAGCATAATCGGGCATATTCCAAATTACCCAAACCAAAAGGCCAGCATGTTATGGTTGGAAACTACATGTTTACCTTGATTATGCAAATAATAAGGCCGGGTGTGGTGGCTCACGCCTGTAATCCCAGCACTTTAGGAGGCCGAGGCAGGTGGATCACCTGAGGTCAGGAGTTTGCGACCAGCCTGGCCAAAATGGTGAAACCCTGACTGTACTAAAAATACAAAAAATTAGCCAGGTGTGGTGGTGGGCGCCTATAATCCTAGCTACTCGAGAGGCTGAGGCAGGAGAATCACTCTAACCCGAGAGGCAGAGGTTGCAGTGAGCCGAGAGCGCGCCATTGCATTCCAGCTTGGGCAACCAGAGCAAAATTCTTTCTCAAAAATAAATAAATTAATAAATGATAATAATGGCATCTTCTAAACAACAATAAAAATCCTGGAAGCCAGCCCTTATGGCTAAAATGTCATTTGTATGGCTTATCAGAGAATGAAATGAAGATTCCTCTCCATCTCTTTCACTCAGTAAACTATGTGTCAGACATATGTCATTGTTACTCGAAGCTTATGAATGATGATAGGTAACACTGAGCAATTGCTACAAGACGGGCTTGCTTCTCAATACTTCATCTTAGTATTTCTCAACCTCAGCGTTACTAGTATTTCGGGATGTACAGTTCTTAGTGATGGGGGCCTGTATTACCAGCATTTAGGGATGTACAGATCTTCGTGACGGGGGCCTCTATTACCGGCATTTCGGGATGTGCAGCTCTTCGTGGCGGGGGCCTGTATTACCGGCATTTCGGGATGTGCAGCTCTTCGTGACGGGGGCCTGTATTACCGGCATTTCGGGATGTGCAGCTCTTCGTGACAGGGGCCTGTATTACCGGCATTTCGGGATGTACAGTTCTTCGTGATGGGGGCCTGTATTACCGGCATTTCGGGATGTACAGTTCTTCGTGATGGGGGCCTGTATTTTACCTTGTAGAATGTTTAGCAGCATCCCTGGCCACCCACCACATAAGAATTGCTTTCCCCAACACCTGCTCCAGTTGTGACAGCTGAGAATGTCTCCAGATATGGCCAAGTGTTCCCTGGGGAGCAAAATCGTTCCCCTCCCCTGTTATATAAGAATCACTGCCTTGGCCAGACCCAGTGGCTCATGCTTGAAATCCTAGCACTCTGGGAGACCAAGGCAGGCAGACCACTTGGGTACAGGAGTTCAAGACCAACATGGTGAAACCCCATCTCTACTAAAAATACAAAACATTCGCTGAGCGTGGTAGCACATGCTTGCAGTTCCAGCTACTCAGTGGGGCTGAGTTAGGAGGATCACCTGAGCCTGGGAGGTCGAGGCTTCAGTGAGCCCTGATAGTGCCACTGCATTCCAGCATGGGTGGCAGAGCAAGACTCTGTCTCAAAAAAAAAAAAATTATTGCCTTATAATTATATAATTCATGCAAAAATCTGTACAGATTAGTTTTATTTCTCCTGTTTTAAGTTGACAAAACCAAAGCACAAAAAGTTGTATAACTTTCCCAATTTTACACAACTAAACTCATCTTAGAGTCCAGCAGTCCAGCTCCAGAGCCTGTGTTCTCCACCACTCTGCTCCATTCTCCTCTAAATTCCAAGTCCCAGTTTATTAAGCAGAATCAGCAGAACTCTCAGAAGAGCTGGTAATTTCCCTGGCACCATCACTGTCTTGGGTGGATGTGCTGCCTCTTCCAGAGGCCTGGACAGCAAAAAGAAAAACAAGAATTAAATCAGATCTTTTCAACCTTGCCTTCATGTGTGAAACTACATTTTTCAGGACGTATCAGCTAAGAAGTTACCATAAAGTTTCAAGAGCAGTCTCAAAACAAAATTTCTGTAGCTTCATCTCAACTCACTGTGGCCATCCCGACAACCTTTAAATTCTTTCCAAAATCTTTGGGCCCCTGATTTACTCAGACACCACAGTGGGATTTTAGTGGGTACTGGAGCCACTACACATGGGATTTTAGTGGGTGCTGTCTGAATTGATCAATTCCCATGCATTAGCTCATTTAAATCTTATAATAAGTATTTTACTCATTTAACTATAGGGGAAACCAAGGATTACAGTGGTTAAATAACTTGCCCAAGGTCATTCACATTATTAGTCAGTGTTCCTCCAAGAAACAGAACCCAAAGGAGAAATCTATCTATCTACCTATCTATCTATCCATCTGTCCATCTATCTATCTATGGTCCATAAGACATTTTGATACAGGCATGCAATGCATAATAGTCACATCATGGAAAACGAGATATCCATCTTTCAAGCGTTTATCTTTCATGTTACAAACAATCCACTTATACTCTTTTAGTTATGTTAAAATGTACAGTTAAACTATTATTGCCTGTAGTCACCCTGTTGGGCTATCAAATACTAGATCTTATTCATTCTTTCTTTTTTATTTGTACCCATTAACCATCCTTGCCTTCCCTCAAACCCCCACTACATTACCCTTCCCAGCCTCTGATAACCATTCTTCTACTCTCTATCTCCATGAGTTCAATCGTTTTGATTTTTAGATCCCACAAATAAGTAAGAGCAATGTTTGTTTTTTGGTGCCTGGCTTATTTCACTTAACATAGTGACCTCCAATTCCATCCATGTTAGTGCAAATGATGGGCTGTCATTCTTGTGTATACGCACATTTTTGTTCTCTATTCATCTGTTGATGGACACTTAGGTTGCTTCCAATTCTTGGCCATTGTGAGCAGTGTTGCAACAAACATGGGAGCGCAGATTTCTCTTCATATACTGATTTCCTTTCTTGTGAGTATATAAACGGTGGGATTGCCAGATCATGTGACAGCTCTATTTTTAGTTTTTTGAAGAACATCCACACTGTTCTCCATAATGGTTGTACTAATTCACATTCCCACCAACAGTGTATGAGGGTTCCCTTTTCTCCACATCCTTACCAGCATTTGTTATTGCCTGTCTTTTGGAAATAAGCCCCCTTAGACATCTTCAGACAGGCCTGAATCCTTGAGTGGACACAACATCAGTCTTTCTCCAAATGTGCTCCAGAGATCACCTGCATCAAACTATCTTGGAGCAGGGAGCATGAAAACTGTGTAGTTTCTCAGGCAGGTGATCAAGTTCAACATCATCATACTAAGTCACCTTGTTCATGTGTAACCTTGATATAATGTGATGAAAATGACACTTTATCTCTGTGGCCTTCCTCCCAGTCTAATCACAAGAAAAATATCAGACAAATCCCAACTGAGGTATATTTTACAAAATATTTGACCAGTACTCCTCAAAAATATGGACAGTCCAAGACAATTTCATGCCACAGAAGAGGAAGACATGAGACATGACAACTAAACGTAATGTATCATTAGGTAAAAACCAAGGAAATAGGAAATAGAGTATAGCCTTTAATTAGTAATAGTGTATCAGTATTGGTTCACTAGATATGACTAATGTACCATACTCATGTGAGGTGTTAATAACATGGGAAAGCTGGCCTGGGGCATATGAAAACTTTCTATATAATCTTTGCAAATATAAAACTATTCTAAAATAAAAATCTATCAAAATGCCTATTTTCAGGCCTCATGCTAGTCCTACAGAGTTAGACTATCATGAGTGGGATGCAAGCACCTGCATATCTAACAAGAATCCCAGGTTTGAAAACCAATTTAGGCTCAGCTGGAACTCCTACTTCACTTAAAGTTCAAGACCCTTGCACCCACCTGCTCAGTTGCCTAAAAGAAAGGTGCAGAAGATTCAACAGAGACGAAGTTCAGGATACTAAGGAGTAGATATTTAGCTTCTAGAATGCAACAGCCAGCTCCTTTGTCTCATGTATTTTATTGCCATCAAATATCTCTGAATAGAAATCACTAGTTCAATTTTTTGTCCCAAAATTGGATGATACTAATAAAATATTTTATTAGCATCATTACTGCAAGTTATGATGAGGAGTTAAAAATCTCTAATAAGATATTTAAACCACATTTTTGCACTCTGTCATTAGCAAAGTAAAACATTTGATAGTTGATTTTGCCTGAATCTTGACTCACCACTATCTCTCTCAAAAAGTAACAAAACCAATATGTATAAAAGTTTTCCATGGCTCAGGAAATTTTTCATCAGGCTTGAAAGAGCTAAGTAACTTTTTCTTTGTAACAGATTTCTGACATGAATATAACTTCCTTACTTGAATTAAGATACATCAGGACCAAATTCTATTGCAAAATGTAGCAACAACATGCAAACAGAGCATGATGAATTGGGAAGAAAATTAAACTTGAGATCATAGTCACAGGTAGTAGACCATGTTACAGTTACTTATTAGCTTTGTGACTTCGGAGAAGTAACCTGACCTCACACTAGCAAAAATGATCAGTTTGGAATAGCGGGCTTGTAAGATCGATTTGAGCTCTGGAGTTTTGACTATGGAATCTCAAAGCCCCAGGAGTTAGTCTTGCACCCAGTATCACAGTGGTAAGTCTCATATTTGTAAAGTCAAAGTAATTTAGAACATAATTCAGAAACAAATGATAAAAGGTAAATGTAAAACTTGAGCAGTCTTAGTCCTTGAGAATTATATCCCACAACATGAATTCAGCCAGTATCAAAGGCATTCAAAGATGCCTTTCAATCCATTTTGCCTCTATTACAGATGCCGTCATGTGAGACAGAGACCCAAGGATAAAATCTGACAAGTAGTAGAGAACAGAAAAGCCCCATAAAACAGATGTTTTAAACATGAAGCAGGTGTTGATGTTTATTTATACCTGGCTGCCGCATAGATTGACATTGTTAAAATTTCAAAGTAGAGTTTCTCCCCATAGACAAGGGACAATGAAAACAAATAGACAAGTCACAAAAGAAACAAAAGTGGTAAACAAACATATGGAATAATGTTCACTCTAACTAATAAACATGCAAATTAAATCAACAAGGAGGTACCAATTTTTTTCCTTACCAATTTTTTTTACCAGTGTATATTTCATTGATGACAAAGATACAGTGAAACTATATTCTCATTCATCACTGCCAAGTGATAGCATAAATTTATACAGGCCTTTTGGAAAATAAGTGATGAGCATAAAGAATTATTTACATATTCATGACCTTTGATTCTATAATTTCACTACGAACACAGGACAGAGCAATATGTGTGAATATGTTCACTGCAGAGAAAAATTGGAAACAGCCTCTAAAAGTCCAAAAATACATGAAAGACTGTAAACTTTGTTACATCTACTCGAAAGTTGTATAGCTTTGTAAAAATGATGTTTTCAGGGGCTATTTAGTAACACAAAATGTTTATGACCTGTGAAATGTGGTAAACAATCAGATCATATATATGTCTTTGGCTTATATAATGTTTTTAAAATTTTAATTTAGTGAACATTTTCATACTGAAAAAATTTACACAAAAGTATGTTTTTTGGCTCTACTCAAAAAATCAGAATAACTGGCAAAACTGAGCCCTTGTACATGACAATTATTTGCAGCTTAGTAACTATTCCCTTTAGGACAAAAAAACACATAACCCCCTTTGATCCACAGTCCCAATCCAGTGGCTCTTGGAAGCATTTGAGTTCATAATCCCTGATTATTTAAAAATCAGGGTTTAAAATTATACGTATAGGCTGGCACAGTGGCTCACGCCTGTGATCCCAGCACTTTGGGAGGCTGAGGTGGACAGATCACTAGAGGTCAAGAGTTCAAGACCAGCCTGGTCAACATGGTGAAACCCCATCTCTACTAAAAATACAAAAATCCCAGCTACTTGGGAGGCTGAGGCAGGAGAACTGCCTGAACCTGGGAGGCGGAGGTTGCAGTGAGCCAAGATCATGCCACTACACTCTTTAGCCTTGGCAACAGAGCGAGACTCCATGTCAAAAAAAAAAAAATTTATACATATAAATTTTAAATATGCACATAAAAAAGAATGAAATATCCCAAATTGCTATGAATGGTTGGTTACCTTACAGTTCTGATGTTATAGTTGATTTTTCTTTGCTTTTTCTTGAATTTTCTTCAACACTTTTTTATTTGGAAAATGGGTTCGAAATTAGAAATTGGAAACCTGAGCCAATGTGACCGCTCAGTAAATGTCTAATCTTTTAGTAAATACCAATAACCTCGAGCAACCAAAAAAGGCAAGTGAAGACCGTATATTTGTTTCCCCATAAGCTTGTAACCAGGTGGTATGTTACAATGAAAGCAAGTGATGGCCCAAATTCTTCTAAACATACAACACTTAGTGGCCAGAAAGTCTACCTTTGCTTCTGTAACCCCAAATCAGTCCTCCTTTCTGTTCTCAGGCACAAATATTGAAATAAAAGTTTCAGTGAAACAGGAGCGAAAGTTTCATTCTTAGGCAGACACAACAATATTCCAATAATAAGATTCAACAATGTATTGTCAGGTGTGTGAAGTAGACTGATAAAAAACAGAGCTCTAGGCCTTGAGTACTGCTGGGTTTGACAGATTTTTAGTATCTTCTTCCTAAAAAAAAGGTGATGGAAACCAGACAGTCTTTCTAGTTAACCATTTATCTTAACTACTACTCATTTCATAAACAGAAAAGTATTCCTACTATCCTTTACACAACTTAATAAACTTTCTGGTATAAATTTCGATGATGATAATTAAAATGATTAAGCAACCATCTCTAGAAAGTGGATTCCTGATTAGGATATTTCAAATACTAACTACATGTCTCTAGAATATATAATAAAGTTCAGTTACATGTATGCATATTCCACACTACTCATGTTAAAAAACGTTTAAAGTAAATTGCTGCATAAAAACTACAGATGTTGGTTTTTGAAAAGTAATGATCTATAGGCCTAAGCTTTCTCTAGCTATTATGTCATAATTTTATTTTTATATTTCTAATTCAATTCTCTCCATATGTATTCTCTTTCAATACTTAGAACATAGGTGAGAAACAGTATCAAATAAATCTCATATAGCTAATAAATGATCAAACGATGAGATTCAAACTAAAATCTGATTCCCTGACTTAATTCTCCATAACCCAGTGTTCTAAATCCATATGTTAAGTGACTTGAAAACTGGATACCCAAATGTCCATCCAGAGTGTGTCAAAACAGAAGATGGAAGAATATTCTAGAAGTTAATAACACTTGGGGAAACATTGTAAATAGCAAGTCCAAAGTGGCTAGCCATTTTCATCCTGTACATAGTTGTGAATTAGAATTTATGAGAGTATACTCCCTTCATTGCAAAATATTTCTTGTGATATTAGTAATAGAAAGTGATCCAAGGAAATCAATAAATACATTAATTCAACGGAAAGGAAGCCAGAGTTGTACCATGATCCCACTTTGGGCATTGGAAAGTAGTCAGATAAATTGGTTTCTGCTGCTATCAGTGCAGTTCTCTTCCAAAAGTTACTGCCATTAGTCAGATAACTCCTATAGAAACATATTTAATGTCTTCACTAAAGGAAACTTTATGACAGCCTTGAAAAACCATCACATTGGAAAATACGTGATAGTGATTGTATTGGCAACTCAGATACTGTCACAGTTGGGTTTCCTGGGGGAAATTATTTTGAAATGGAGATTGGCATGCAAGAAGTCTATTAGCAAATTGCTGTGGAGGACAGAAGGAAGACAGGCTTGGGGAAAGGGAGAGATATTACTAAGACGTAGTCACAACAAAAGCCTCAGCCCATCTAATAGGGAACTCTGGAGCCATGAAATGTGTGTGTGTGTGTGTGTGTGTGTGTGTGTGTGTCCATCATGAACATATAATCTCTTCTATCTCAAGAGAATATAGTTTTTGATCTACCATTCTGATGGGTAGGGAAAGAACATATCTGACAGATCAATGGCCACAAACCATGTAGCTGATAGTGTCTTAATCTGTTCTAGCCAAGGTTTATGTCTAGTACAGACACTGCAGTTAGGGTTACTACTTAGCTGAGTTTTCAATAGTCCACTGTCATCATCCAGTGTCTAGTTTTTACAGAGGTCAGAGTGGTGAATTAAATGGAATTATAAGGCTCAACATTCCTGCACCCTTTAGGTCTTGAAGGGCAGCACTAATCTCTGCCTTCCCATGGGATGGAACATTAATTTTGGTTTACTATCTTGGCCAGGAGGTGGGGCAGTTTCAGAGTCTTCCACACGGCTTTCCCTTTAAGACCAAGAAAGGAATGGTGGTTCTGTCAACTCCCAAGTATGTTCTGATTATTTATTCTGAAAATAAGGAGATGACAGGGATAAGGAGATGACAGTAAGTGGATGATCATTCATTCTGAAAGTAGTAGTCAACCACTGGGTAGAGCTGTGAAGTCAGTTGACCTAGTATTAAGTAATACCTGGAAAAGAACTCCATTTATTATCTGAATCCCATATCCCCCCTCACTCCAAAAGGTAGATCTAGCAACACTCTGGTCCTGAGGTATCAGCGTCAGCTTGGACCTTGTGTCTCAAGGTCCTCAGAGTATTCAAGTACTCTCCTTCCCCAGTGTAGTTATCCAAGTAAACAACCATAGAGACCTCACTGCCATACACAATTGCTGTGATTTTACAAAGACCTTCTTGGAGATCTAGACTTTCCTTCAGTCAGTAGTTTCTGCATTTGGAAAATAACAAAGGTCTGAAAATTTGGCAAAAGATTATAACCTTTTATTAAGGTGGCTGTGCCATATCTCCTGATCACCCATCCTTGAGGTCTTTTGATGGTATCGTTTGAGCAATACTCATTTTTTACCTATTTTGCTCCTAAAGATGCCATGTTCCATTAACTGTCTCCAAATCTCTCTGCAGGAATCCTTCAGACCTGGCCACTCATTGTGGTAACTGTATCCACCTGGCTTCTGATAGTGACTCTGCCACTGGGCCTCCGTTCTTCCATGCCCATTGCTGTCAGTGAGCTCACTTCCGTAACAGCATCTGACCTACAGAACTATCACTGAGCTTCTCAGGGATGCTGATGCCCTCTCACCAATGCATTCCTTATCCCTTTAGTATATGTGTCCTCTGTGCCTTCCTATATATTAATATATATTAATATTCTGTGCAATACATCCATGAACTGTAAAACCAGGTGTTTGATCTACTAGTTACAGGGTTTTTCCTCTGGTGCATATTAAAATAAATATTAATTATAAACACTTCCAACCATCTACCACCCAAAATCAACCTGCATACACAGATGAGCCTTTAAGAAGTACTAAAGTAAGAAAATAAAAAAATAAAAGGCCAGGTGTGGTGACTCATGCCTGTAATCCCAGCACTTTGGGAGGCTGAGGCGGATGGATTATGAGATCAGGAGTTCGAGACCAGGCTGGCCAATACGGTTAAACCCCCTCTCTACTAAAATTAAAAATTACCTGGGTGTGGTGGCAGGCATCTGTAGTCCCAGCTACTCGGGACGCTGAGGCAGGAGAATCATGTGAACCCGGGAGGCGGGGGTTGCAGTGAGCCTAGACTGTGACCCTGCACTCCAACCTGGCAACAGAGCGAGACTCTGTCTCAAAATAAGTAAATAAATAAGAAGTATTAAAGTAGTCAACAAGGAGACAAAAAGTGGGAAACTCTCTGGCCTCCCACACATCTGTGGATCCTGGTCCCTCCAAGCACACTGTGACATCTTGCAGGGGCCACCTGAGGCATCCTTGTGCCTCTCTGATGCACTGCCACGCCCACTGGACTTTAACACACATCTACTCCTTGACTGGCTTTAGGATGCTGGGAGGTCCTTAAACTCATGAGTGTTTCCGCATCTCTGCCCTTTAATTTAAAGGGATTATGGAAAGAATATTTATCCCTTCTTATGTCAGAAATACAACACACATCCAGCTAAAAAGTAAATACAGGAGTCTTTTAATTCCTTGTGAGGAGTATTTCCTGGATAATTCCATGTATTTTAATAATCACAGAGATAGTCTTATCCTTACTCATTACCAAAAATACTGTGGTAACAGTTTATACTCCATAGATGCAAATAATCTCATCATTTTGACATGAAAAAGGCAGAAAGACAAAACACAAATTCTGAGACAGAGATTAAAACAATACAACATCCTTAGATTTTTTTTGTTTAGTTTATTGCTTGTTTCACTGTTTGAATGTTTATCTTGCAAGAGCCTACAGAAGTGAGGGAAAATATCTGCAGGCTAATTTTAAATAACATGAGACAAAGATTAAGCACTAAATATAAAAAATAAAACTTTTAGCTTACTTATTAAACTAGGAAGAATTATCCTGACACACAGCAGTTAAACTGGTCTGAAATGCATTCATAAATGGAGAACACCGGTCTCATCTATGAAATATTTTAAACCTTGTGGATGCTACCAAAAAGCTCATCGGAATATAAAAATTTTCAAGTCACAATCCTCTAAGCAGACTAAATACAAGTTAGTTTTTAACCTGAATTCAAAAGTGCAAAATCTGTAAAAATAGAAATATTGTCATTGTTCTCAGCAATCTATGGATTAATCCTACAAATCCTTAAAGTCTTTTCAGGAACATGAACCGTGATCTCTTCATAATTTCCTTGGTAAAGTGGCAAGTAACTTTTGAAGCCGGCCTTCTCAATCCATAGAGAGAAGCAAGCTGCATTCACAGCATTGCTCCCTTTGAAAATTATCTTCTGAACAGAAGAACATCCAGCAAAGATCTTCAATGCAACACTCCCTGCATTCCCTGCATATGTGCAAGTCTGCATGAGGGGTCCCCCACAGGTGCAACTCCCAGCCAATGAACCAGAAATAGATAAAAGACAAGAGAAGAAAGCAGAGGTCAAACGTTTCCATTTACAGGTGCTATCCCAGATAAAATGCTAAGGGCTTGGCCCAGCCTGGTGGCTCATTCCTGTAATCCTAGCACTTTGGGAGGCAGAGGTGGGTGGATCACGAGGTCAGGAGATCGAAACCAACCTGGCTAACCTGGTGAAACCCCGTCCCTACTAAAAATACAAAAAATTAGCCAGGCGTGGTGGCACGCGCCTATAGTCCCAGCTACTCGGGAGGCTGAGGCAGGGGAATCACTTGAAGCTGCGAGGTGGAGGTTATAGTGAGCTGAGATCACACCACTGCACTCCAGCCTGGCAACAGAGGGAGACTCCATCTCAAAAAAAAAAAAAAAAAAAAAGAAATCCCAAGGGCTTTTGGAATAGAAATGGACAATATGCAAAGATGAGAGAACCAGATATAAATCATGTTGGGAATTTAAAATGCATGAACCACACATGAACACAGAACTCTTTAAATGCAGCTGTAGGAATTTGAATTTCCATTTGGAAGTCATCCTCTTTGGAACTCCCTTCTGAGCAATGCTCCTTGTCATTTATTTTCTTTTCTTCTTTTTTTTTTTGAGACAGTCTCACACTGTCACCCAGGCTGGAATGCAATGGTGCAATCTCGGCTCACTGCACCCTCCACCTCCCAGGTTCAAGCGATTCTCCTGCCTCAGCCTCCTGAGTAGCTGGGATTACAGGTGCATGCCACCACGCCTGGCAAATTTTTTGTATTTTTAGTAGAGACGGGGTTTCACCATGTTGGTCAGGCTGTTCTCAAACTCCTAACCTCGTGATCCGCCCACCTTGGCCTCCCAAAGTGCTGGGATTACAAGTGTGAGCCACTGAGCTCGGCCACTGCTTGTCATTTCTATCATCTGATACGTCTATACTTCTGAATAATCATAGCTGATACTCAAAGCGATGCCCTGACACCCTCCAAGGTTCTTCTACAAGGTGACCAAATCAGAGGTCACATCATGCCTAGTATTATTTTTCGGGTTAGCATACATTTTATAATAATTATTTAAAATTGGTAATCCATTTTTGGGCTCAATGATAGCTCTCTCTATTAATCATATTGTTTTACTAACTGAAATAGTCCACTCTGTCAGTAGGTAATCCATTAATAATGATTTGAGATTATGGTACAATCAAAACCAAAGCTGGGGCAATGGGCTCTGGGAATGGAACCACCCATTGTGAACGATTCATCTGACCAAGTCTTGAACTTTCTTCCTAAATGTGAGATCACCAGGGTGTTTCAGTGCCACCTGCACAATTCATGGAGTAGGGTCCTCAGATGAAAGACCTTACATTTTTGTAGAATTCAGAACCATTTTTCATTCAGCAAACTCTCTATTTGCTCACTCTCCTCTACATGTAATTGTCCAACTTTGGTTGACTATTGAGTCCTCATGGAAGAACTGCCATTCCACCCCTGAGCCTCTCCTTTAGGGACTTGGAAATGGAAGGTAGTGTAGTTGTTTCCGGGCATCTGCCACGCATGGAACCCCGGGCTTCTTGGGGTAAGTTCGACGAGCAAGTTTAAAGAACTCTTCTGCAGCATCAAGTGCAATGAGACGGTCCTGCAAAAACAAACAACAAACAAAGAAACTGCTGGTGAGATAGGAAACAAGACATGTCGACGGGAAAAATCAATCTAATTACAACAAAACCCACCCTGGAAATGATCATGAGCAACTAAGACGTTTATTAATTTATTCCGAACAAATGTACAGACATAACTTAATCCTTTACTTACATTATCCAAGAAACATTCCCCCACCCCTTAGAGTCTTTCCAGATTATTTGTTAGTCTTACAGGTTATATAAACAATACTTCTCACATCTCTTTGACCTACAAATGGTTCCGAAAATAGACTACACAGCAGAATTCGCTGAAAAATACAAACTCTTGAGCTGGAACTCAAGCCTCAGCAGGTCCAGGTGTGATACAGAAATCTGAACTTTTAAAGCTCTTCAGGTGAATCTGACACCACGGGCCACTGGGAACCAGTGTCTATAATGCCAACATCTTCCACCTCATATTCGACAGTGATGGTGGTATTGGAATAAGGAGGATAGTGAACAGTTTTTTAAAGGCAAACATTTAAAGCAAAATTAGGGCAGATTAAAAAAAAAAAAAAAGCATCCACTTACCACAACAAAGAGATATCTCTCTGAGAGCTCCCAACTTGTTGGGAAAATACTGGTTTCTTCAGCCAGTTTTAACAACATCTCTCGAGCTTTCCTTGTGTTTTTGGAATCACTGATGGTGCTGAGTTTAGTCACTGACAACAGAGATTCAGCTTCCCTTTGAAAACCTAAGGCAGAAAAAGTTACCACTCATATAAAGTAGTCCCAAGTTAACAAGCGTCCTGCAATACGGTCCCTGCAGGAGATTGTGATCAGACCCACGTGGGTTCTGTGCAAGCATCAAGCATCAGAAAACTGAAGCCAAAGGCACTACACCACATGCTGACTCCCAGATCCCTGTGACTGACAGAATCTTTTTTAAAATTCTTTTGGCATTTTTTTTCTCTTTGTAAACTTTTCCCTCAGAGCCTCATACTCATCCACTGGCTGCTTGCCACCTTGTTTCTGGTTTGAAGCCCTCCTTCCTGTCCTCCCTACTCTATACCTTCTCCCCTGTCCCCAGAATTCCTACCTGCCTCCCAGCCTGCAACATGGTTCCCTCCAGACACTCCTCCAAACCTAGATTTCCATCCTCAGGGTAATATGATCAGATGGCAAAAATCACATACCCAAAAGTATAAAGGACTCAAAGACTTAAACCTACTTGGAGTAACTTACATTGTTCAAAAAAAAAAAAAAAAGACTATTAGCTCACAACAATACTGGATATGCAAAGACGGCAGAGGTCCCATCCCATCCCACTGTATGCCAACCAAAGCAATATAAACCAGTTACATGGCACCCCAGGCTTGAAAAGTTATGATGCCAAGATGTCACGTTCTCTTTCAAAGCAAAAAGATCAAGGACTTCAGAACTGATAAATTCACTTTTTAAACACTGAAGCATGATTATTTTATAATGTGGGGGCCACATTTATTTTATCACAATTCCTGGGAGAACTGAGAAAAATCATTAAAATTAACCATTAGTGATTAGGGCAGGCATCTACCCTAATGCCACAAGTATTTTTCTCAAACTCGAAGCTTTTCTTCCCATATTTCTTCTGAAATTCTACACTGAGTTTTGCTGTCTGTCTTGGAAACAATATTTCTCCCAACCTGCATCATCTTACAAAGCTATGACTAATTGGCCAACACCCCCATCTAATTAAATTAATGTACAATGCCAAAAAAGTAAATGGTAGTGCTCACATGACTGCACTGGACTGTGTACCCTATACTGGGGACAGATGGAGTAACACATGGCAAAGTGTGTCCTGAAGACATGGACTGGTGACAATAGAAACATCAGGCATTTATGCATGAGGATGTAAGAGCAAGAATGGGAAAATAATTAGTACACAGTAGCCTTAATTAGTCAATTATCAACATTCCTTTTATAAAAACTAAGGTGGAGAAATTGAAGAATAATGATAACAACTAGTTATTTTTACCATTTCACAATCTCTTTCAGACTTACCTAAATCTTCTAAGATGCGCTTCCATCTGTTTCTTACTTCCCTTCGAATCTGCCGCAGGGTATAGATATCATAGTTGAGTTTCTGCCACTCCTGTAAGAAAATAAAAGTTTAGTTTTATTTACACCCCTCGGCTTAAACCTCTATCTCATTCCTAAACTTTGTGTGACTTAAACATGTGGTTCTTCTCTTTTATTAATCTTCAAAGCATGCCTAAAAGAAGAGAAGTAGATGGATGAGACAGTCGATAGGAATACTATCAGCTACCACTGCTGGAGATCTGATGTGCACCAGGTGATACGGCACCTTGAATAAATTATCTCACTTAAACATTTCACGTTACATATTCTCTCAACTTAGTGATCTCACTTGTAAAGTGGAGTTAACAATGACAAATATTCCATTTAAGAGTGTTATAAAGATTGATGAATAAAAATAATAATAAAATAAAAATAAAATCTATATGTTATTAAAGCCATTTTATAGATACAGTAACTAAGGCCCAAAGAGTTTCATTGACTAATCCAATGTCATCAGCTAATAGGTATCAGAATAGGTATTTGAACCCAAGTCTGGCTTCAAAGTTCATAAGAAACTGACACACACACAAATCTAGGTCTCCCTTTGCTATCAGAATAAAGTAGACCTGAAAATCCCAAGTTTCTTGATTCCTGGGCAATGTTTTCTTCACCATATCTCAGCAACATTCTTTTTTATTTATATTCCCTGGACAGGATGAATCTGTCACAAATTCAACTATATCAACTGACTAAAGTTCTTTATCAGTCCGATGTATAGCAGGCCATCATGTCCCAATATAGAACTTGAATCTTTTAGGAGCATTATAATCCTTACTGCATAAGCGTGCCTTTAAAATGTCATAGAAATTTGTTTTTAAGGAGCCTTGTCACTATGAAGCAGTCATTTTATAGAGTATACTTTTTACTGTTTCTTAGCAAAGACATTAACCACACAACTATCCTAACGTACAGATCAAAAGAACATCATTCTAAATGCTCAATTTAGGACTCAAGTGATAGGACGTTTAGACTCCTCTAACTGAAAATGTTTCAATGATGCCATTATTCCTCTGTTCAAGGCTTGCCTTGGTTATTGCTAATCAACTCATGACTGGTTAAGAAAAACCAATTTAGCTGCCATTCACAAATGTTTATAGATACCACTTTGAAAAAGAAAAGCTAGCGAAACAAATTGTGTTTTGTTATGACTGCATTTTAGATCTTGAATCTGAGGATATGCCCTCAGCAGGACATGGGCATTCAGCTATTTTCCAGAAGTCAGCAAGTGGCAAGCTTGAACACTCTTTCCTGGTTTTCTTCTTTTTTGACCAAAGGCATGTTGAACCTGCATGTGCACAAGTGCATGGTGATTGGGGTCAGGGACAAAGTCTGTGACCTTGGAAGAGGGTGAAGTTAACTAAGTCATCTAAGAAATATACAACCCTGGCCTTATCTTTAGCATCATGTTAAAGCATACCTATCTAATCCCCCACAGAGTACATAACTTGTAGGGGAAAAAACTCAAGTACTGCTGTCTTCATTGGATGGAACTTATTATACTTACTCGGCCACTCAGTATAGTATATTAGAAAATACCGTGGGTGCTGACCCCAACTGTCTGGATTTGAATCCCAGCGATTTGCTGACAGCCTGACTTCAGGGAAGTTCTTAACCTCACTGTGCCTCATCTATGATATGGGGATAATAAAACTACCTACCTCATTGGCTTATTGTGAGGATCAAATGAGTTAATACAAGCCCTTTACGTGGAGGTTGGTCCACATGCTCCTCCAAATCAGTGTAGCACAATTGAGAAATAATCCTAGGTCAGGAGCACTGACTCACACCTATAATCCCAGCACTTTGGGGCACAGAGGTGAGCAGATCACTTGAGGTCAGAAGTTCAAGACCAGCCTGGCCAACGTGGCAAAACCTTGTCTCTACTAAATAATAATAATAATACAAAAATTAACTGGGGGTGGTGGCACACGCCTGTAATCCCAGTTACTCAGGAGGCCAAGGCAGGAGAATCACTTGAACCCAGGAGGCAGAGGTTGCAGTGAGTTGAGATCATACCACTGCACTCCAGCCTGGGCAAGAGTGAGACTCTGTCCAAAAAAAAAAAAGAGCCAGGCACGGTGGCTCATGCCTGTAATCCCAGCACTTTGGGAGGCCAAGGTAGGTGGATCATGAGGTCAGTAGATTGAGACCATCCTGGCCAACATGGTGAAACCCCATCTCTACTAAAATACAAAAAATTAGCTGGGTGTGGTGGCGCATGCCTGTAGTCCCAGCTACTTGGGAGGCTGAGGGAGGGGAATCACTTGAACCAGGAGGCAGAGGTTGCAGTGAGCCGATATCGTGCCACTGCATTCCAGCCTGGCAACAGAGCGAGACTCCGTCTCAAAAAAAAGAAAAAGAAATGAAACAATTCTTCAGGACTCAGAATTATTTCTACTATGAGCATGTAGACATGATACATTACATTATTCAGTATCCAATCTGTGAGGACCTCCAGATGAAAAATTTATCTGCTCTGAGTATCAGATGGTTTTATCTTTCCTAAAAACTATTCATCTTTCTGGACATTGTAAATTTTATAACTGATCTGATTCCACTTATGCCTGAAAATTTCAAGTCCTTTCACGAAAAAATATATACAGGATTTCACATAAGCATTTTTTAATTACTTCCATTTCTAGCTACTTTTTATGTCTCTATTCGTATTTTCCTTTCTTTCCTGTCTTATTCTAGTTAATCTTATCTCACTGTACTTTCATGTAAGTTGCCTTAACTCCTTTTAGATAAAGAGATGGCAGTAAAATAAACTAAATATTAGGCAGAGCCACACTGTGCTTACTGTCAATGAAAATGACCTCGCTTTTTGGACTTCATGAAAAGTGACTAGATTCTTAGTCACACTTGATTAGAGACCCACTCAATCCATGGATGAGTTGCCTCTTAGGTTCACATAACTTTAACTTATGAAACAAACCACTAGGTGGCTTCGCCAACTTGCAGTTAAAGGTCTCTACCAATTTTTCTTTTAGCTCCTTAGGCTGATGTCTTAGGCCTTGTTCTAAGTATAGCCAAATCTCCATTTTTCAGAGACTCATACATCATTGGATCATCCAGGCTTTGGACTTTTCAAACATCCTTCCCTTCCTGCTGTCCATCTATTAATCATTTTGCTATTCCTAAATACCAACAATGAATGTTACATGAATTCATTCAGTTTCAGTGTCTGTTACTCTGATAAAACATTTTTTGGGGAAACAACACATAACTCATAATCAATAGGAGATTAAAGATCTGCTGAGGACGGATCCACAATTGATGTGTCTTTGGATCCCACCTTCCCCTACCATGGTTTGGGGACAACCTGCACATGATGGGTGCTTGTTAAAATTCATGGAATGAAATTATGGATGTCATACTTCCAAATTATTAGTCTTCTTTTGACAGAATAATCATGAACATTCATACATGAAAGTATCTGGAAATTTCATGCAATATTTAAAGCGCTAAAGCCAGTAGAAGCATTGGTAGAATTTAAGAATAGGCACTTGATTAAATAATTGGTAAGAGGAGAATCTGAATTCCTCTTAAACATATGACTCCAAAGAATAGGATCTTGAGATGGTTTGGCTCTGTGTACCCACCCAAATCTCATGTCGAATTGTGATCCCCACGTGTTGAAGGAGGGCCTGGTGGGAGGTGACTGGATCATGGGGTGGTTTCTAATGGTTTAGCACCATGCCCCTGGTGCTGTCTCATGACAGAGTTCTCATGAGATCTGTTGTTTGAAAGCATGCAGCGCTTTCCCCTTCACTCTCTCTCTCTCTCTCTCTCTCTCTCTCTCTCCCCCCTGCTGCCATGTGAAGAAAGTGCTTGCTTCCCCTTCATCCTTCTGCCATGAGTGTAAGTTTTCTGAGGCCTCCTAGCCATGCTTCCTGTACAGCCTGTGGAATTGTGAATCAATTAAACCTCTTTTATTCATAAATTACTCAGTCTCATGTAGTTCTTCATAGCACTGTGACAACAAGCTAATACAGATCGATATGCACCAAATGAAAATCAGTGATGTAAAAAATCTTATCCCATTACATCTCTCCACAACTAAAGAAACTAACTCCCGGACGGGCGTGGTGGCTCATGCCTGTAATCCCAGTACTTTGGGAGGCCAAGGCAGACAGATCACCTGCGGTCAGTTCAAGATTAGCCTGGCCAACATGATGAAACGCTGTCTCTACTAAAAATACAAAAATTAGCTGGATGTGGTTATGCACACCTGTAATCCCAGCTACTTGGGAGGCTGAGGCAGGAGAATCGCTTGAACCCGGGAGGCAGAGGCTGCAGTGAGCCAAGATCACGCCACTGCACTCCAGCCTGGGTGACAGAGTGAGACTGTCTCAAAAAAAGAAAAAAGAAAAGAAAGGAAAAAAAGAAACTAACTCCCCTACTTCCTGGCATTAGAGCAAGTCTTCCGATGTCCCTCTCCAATTTTTAAATTGTAATGATATATTTTTTAAGCTTGAAACAAATAATTTGAAAACAACAGTTAAAGGTCAATTACATATTCTTCCCAAGTGACTTCAGTGCAATGCTACAAGACATCAAAAGTTAAAGTGTTTTTTCTAAAATAATATTTTATTTGTTTCTCCTTAATTTCTTAAATAATACATTGTGGTCAGTGTGATGCTGCAACCCTGATCTTTAACAATGGGTAAATTAACAAAGGTGTAGCAAAAGAAAACATACCGAGCTAACTTCATAAGATACCTGAGGACAAATCAAACTGAAAAACATAATTGAAAATGAATAACTGAAGATGTTTATAGATGAATTCTTGGGGGCTTTTTCCTCATCCATTGTTGGCCATATCAGATTAGGGCTGCTACATAAGAAGGCTGAGGCAACAACATGAAAGGCAGAAAGAACTCAATGTCCTGCCACCATCAGTGGCTAATTCTCCTCCAGCTTTTGATGACCAGGAGCTGACCTTGACCATGAGTCCTGATTTAAGCTTCTCAGATCACAATTTCATGCCTAAAACTGAAACAACATTTAATTCTTTGATCAGCATCTCCCCATTTCCCCTACCCTCTATCCCCCGGCAATGACTCCTCTACTTTGCCTCTATGGGTCTGCCTTTGTTTAGACTCCACATATAAGTGAGATCATGCAGTAATTGTCTTTCTGTGCTTTGGTTATTTCACTTAGCACAGTGACCTCTACGTTCATATATGTTGTCACAAGTGGCAGGATTCCCTTCTTTGTGAAGGCTGAATAGTATTCCATTATGATCTATTTACCAAATTATCTTTCTCCATTCATTCATCCATAGACATTTAAGTTGTTTCCATATCTTGGCTACTGTGAATCATGCTGCAATGAATATGAGGTACAGATATACATCCCCATGGTGTATATATGATGACTATAGTTAATAATACTGTATTGTTTACTTGGAATTTCATATGATTTTAAGTGTCCTTACTGCACGCGCACACACAGACACAAACACACAAATGGTTACTTATGAGTGGTAACGGATGTGTTAATTAATTTGACTGTGGCAATCACTCCCCCAGGTATATGTATATCTACTCATCTTGTTGTATATGTTGAATATTATAATTTTCACCGATTACATATTTTAAAATTAAAACACAACATTTGATTCTCATCTATATAACTGAGGTTGCAGATAAAATGGGATAGTTTAAAAGTACCTTTTATTTCTTATAAGAAAAAGTGATTTATACGCTTAAAGAAATATACTCTAACAATAACTTACATATATTTTAAATCATCTTAAACTCTTAGGAACAACTTCAAAAGAGATCAATTTATTTTTAATTATAAAAATAATATAATCACATAGAAATAAAATATCAAAGAGAATAGAAAGATACAAAATGAAAACTAAAGGTTTTCATTTTTCATTTCATTTCATCCTCTTCTTCCAGTCTAATTCCTCAGAAGTAGCTACGGCTGAACATGTCTTCTTCTTTTTCTGATAGCTACTTCCATAACTCCAAGAATAGGCTGATACTTCTAATTTCTCATGTGCTAACTTTAAACTTAAACTTCCTTATACTCCCTCTACAAACAGAGTAATTTAGCTTTTCCTCTATGCGCTCTCTCTCTCTCTCTCTCTCTCTCTCTCTCTCCCTCCTATCTCATTGCAAGGTAGGCTGGAAACCTGTGGAAGCAGATTATCAATAGCACTTTGGACCAACCACAATTCATCCCCTAAGGCTGGCACCTTGCTGCCCCAAACAAAAGCTGGGTACTGATGGCAAGGAAGAAAGAAAGGGCATGAACACCAGGGCAGCTAACACATTGTCGCAAGTAATATGGTGCTTGCTTTGCTAACATCTGTTATCCCCTCCCACCCATCAATCTATTAAGTACACCCAGACTTTCCTTTGCACAACAGTTATAGTCTTAGTTCTCAGAGTGGACACTGATTGCCTTATGCCAATAAACTCATTTTGGGTTGTATATTAGTATCATCCAGGGAGTGTTTTAAAATAGCCAGGCATGGGATTCACCTCCCAGACCAATGAAATCAGAATCCCTTGAAGGGGTTCCAGGTTTGCGATCCAATGACCCAAGCCAATTGGCATAACCTATTGGTTCAGGGATGGGCATGTAACCCAATTCAAGACAAAGAGAGGCAGTGAAATCCATGAAGCTTCTGGAGCAATCAGGAATGGTATTTTCTCTTGTCCTGCACAATGTGACATGAAGGTACAAAATTTGGAAATGCTCTCATCACTTTGACTAGCCTCAGATAAGCCAGATTAAGCAAGAAGTCAATACTCAGAGAATAAAGTTGAAAGAATCACAGAGATATAGAGCCTATGGATATCCTGAGCCTCTGGGTCAATTCTCATCTGCAGTCAGACCTACTTCAGGAACTTTCTGTTATCTGAGCCAATTCCATTTGGGTTTAGACAACTGGAGTTCTTTTTCTGGCCCTTGCATTGGAAAGATTCATGTTGCAAAGCCCACTCATTGAGTATATAAAGGACAATATAGATACCACACAAAATGTTAGTCTCATATTTTCCCACCCTCGCCCCCAGTGAAAATTTTCAGTACATAGATTTATCTAGCTGGGAATAGAGAGGGCTTACAGAGGATGCAGTGTTAATGGCTCTGCCTAGATCCCAATCTTTCTGTCCCAAGAGTGTCTTAGGCAATTACATAGATATATCAGCAGCCCTTGTTTATAGCCAGGGTTTACTTTATGGTGCCTCCCCTGAATTCTGTCCAGCAGAGCAAAGCTCTGACTCTCATGAGATGTTCCTATAACAAAGGAAAGAGGTGGTTTACATCTAATTGGCTAATTTCTTCCAAAGATCCAGGCGAGAACGGTCTAACTATGATTGGCTAAACCATTCAACTCTCTTATGAAGACAGGTTCCTCAGAGGTAGCTCCTGTTCTTCCGGATCTAATGACCAGTTCAAAGTTCACTTTTGATTAAAAATTTGAGCTAATATCTATTCACCATCTGAAGACCAATCATTAAGATGACTTTGTCTTTTGTCTTTCTTGGATGGTGAAAAACCATCTTCAGAGGAAGATGTTCATACTCAAGCTAAAATGTTCCTTATTGTAGTTGATCTTTGTGCACGCACACACACACACAAACACATGCACACACAAAACAACCAGAAGAGTATTGCTCAAATGTTATAGATGACACCCTGCTGAAGTTATGTAACTTGTCCCATGTCCAATTGCAAACAGCAGCTAAGCCAGAACTCAAATCTAAGTGCATCAAATTCCAAAGCCCACAGACTCTATAAAAAAGAAGAAACAGAAAAGAATGACTAGTTATTGTGGTTTTCTCAAATTCTGCTTCTTTTTTTATTATGTATTCATCATTTTATTTTATTTTATTTTTTTAGAGGTGGACCTTCGCTCTTATTGCCCAGGCTGGAGTGCAATGGCGCGATCTCAGCTCACCACAACCTCAGCCTCCCGGGTGCAAGTGATTCTCAGCCTCCCCAGTAGCTGGGATTACAGGCATTGGCCACCACACCCGGCTAATTTTGTATTTTTAGTAGAGATGAGGTTTCACCATGTCAGTCAGTGGGTGGATCACCTGGTCACTCCTGACCTCAGGTGATCCGCCCACCTTGGCCTCCCAAAGTGCTGGGACTACAGGTGTGAGCTACTGCGCCTGGCCGTACTCATTATTTTTTAAGGTAATACATTTATATGATTCACAATTCAAAAAGTACTAAAGGCTCTCCCCCCCAGCTACCAGTGTTCTCTCTACAGGTAATTAATGTTACCAATTTTACCAGCATTTTCCCCATAAATAGTAGCATATTATACCTTGCACTTTTCACGTAATGTTTTAGCAATCAGTCTGTATTGAAATGTAAGATTTGAGCTCTTTCTTTGACTTTTTTACCATTTGGTATAGACAAAAACGGAATAAACACATTTGTTTTATAGAAAATGCCCCACCCCCCATATTACAATATTTTCCAACATGTGACTTAAAACCTGAACATTCCTTAAGACTTTTTGCTTCCTAGTCATTCTTCCCAACATCACCGTGGAAAAGTATTAGACCGGGTGTGGTAGTTCACGCCAGTAATCCCAGCACTTTGGGAGGCCGAGGCGGGTGGATCACAAGGTCAGGAGTTCAAGATCAGCCTGTCCAAGATGGTGAAACCCCATATCTACTAAAAATACAAAAAATGAGCCAAGTGTGGTGGCACACACCTGTAATCCCAGCTACTCAAGAGGCTGAGACGGAGAGTTGCTCAAACCCGAGAGGCGGAGGTTACAGCGAGCCAAGGTCACACCACTGCACTTCAGCCTGGGTGACAGAGCCCAGACTCTGTCTCAACAAAAAAAAAAAAAAGAAAAAGAAGAAAGAAAAGTATTGAGTTCCCATATGTGTCCATGCACTATATACAATCCTTTGGGAATTTTCATTTCAACTCATCAAACAACACACTAAAAGAAGATGCCATATAGCTGGGATGATGATGACACTGCATTACAAAAAATAAATACATCTAAATCTCAGACTAAAAATTATAGTAGTTAAATACTTTTACTTGAAAGTGGCAGCTTCTTGGTAAAATGAATTCTTTGAATACGATGACTGCTGTCTCTTTCCTCCCAGTTTTCACCAACTGACATCATCTTATGCTGCTTCTACTTCAAATGAAGAGGGATTATCTAAAAGATAGAAAAATTGTCTTGACTGCTTCTCCAGTTTAGTTTTCTTTCATTTTGTAGGAGGTGGGAAATATCAGATAAGGTGGAGAAACAATATAATACATGGTGGGAATCTGGATTTTCACCAGCCTCTAAGACATTCTCTCATGTTTGCCTTTCACAGAGAAATGTGAAATGGATAATGCAGACTAGGGTAGTTCTGCCACTACTGAAGAGTACACAAAACTGTTGATGTCAATCTGGAGAAGAGTCCCCAGTAATGCACCGTGGGGCTCAGTTTTGAAGCTGATTTTTATCAGTGACTCGATGAAGTCAAAGATCACGAAAGTTGAAAGGATTACTAGTACATGGAATTGTAACCTCAAACATATAACAAATACAGCCTATGAAGTAAAATCTAAAGGCCAGAATGTATTCGGAATAAACAAAAATACACCCTACTCTTAGGTTGAAAAAAATCAACACGGCCAAAGCAGCAGATGCAGGGACCTGCCTACACAGCAGTTCATGTGAAAGAAAAGCTGAGGGCTTGGATGAACCAACTGTTTCAAATCTACCCAAAATGTGGCATTCAGTCTGCATGGATTGGGCACCTACTCTGTACCAAACACAGCACCGGGCTGAACAAGCAATGAATTGCACCTGGACCCTGCCCTACACGAATGAAAATACAGCCCCAAAAGACTCAAGTGAGATTATACTGCATTAACAGAAGCATTGCTCAAAAAGAAGCAGCAATCAATGTCCTCTTCATAGAACACCTGAGAACGTGGTTTTGGGAAATGTTGAACAGCCATGCAGCCAGGAGGAAAGCAACTGAGATGCTGAAATGCTTGGAACCCATGGCATGGTGGCCTAGTTCATAGATCTGGGAATTAGGGGACTTTGAAGGATATGATACACATCCTTCAAAGTTAAACAGTTGCTATATGGAAGGATTCCTTTTTTTTATTCTAAATTGCTCTGAAATGCAGAACTAAGACTAACAGGTGAAAGTAACAACAAAGAAGATCAATATAAAAAGGAACTTTCCGCTCTTCCCCACTGGAACACAGAAGTATAATTTATTTTCTTCTTTTTTTTAGAAAAAAAAGGAGTCTTGCTCTGTCACCAGGCTGGAGTGCAGTGGTGTGATCTCGGCTCACTGCAACTTCTGCCTCCCGGGTTCAAGCAATTCCCCTGCCTCAGCCTCCCGAGCAGCTGGAACTACAGGCATGCACCACCACGCTGGGCTAATTTTTTTTTTTTTTTTTTTTTAGTAGAGACAGGGTTTTACCAGGTTGACCAGGATGGCCTCAAACTCCAGACTCTGTGATCCACCCGCCTGGGCCTCCCAAAGTGCCGGGATTACAGGCGTGAGCCACCGCACTCTGCATATCATTTCTTTACTTTATATAGAAACACACTATATAATTTTTAGACCAGGTATGGTGGCACACGTCTGTAATCCCAACATTTTGGGAGGCCAAGGCAGGAGGATCACTTGAGCTCCGGAGTTTGAGACTAGCCTGGGTAACACAGTGAGACCTCATCACTACAAAAAATAAACAAAATTAGCTGGGCATGGGGGTGCACACCTGTAGTCCCAACAACTCGAGAGGCTGAGGCAGGAGGATTGCTTGAGCTTGTGAGGTCGAGGCTGCAGTGAGCCACGATCATGCCACTGCACTCCAGCCTGGGCAACAGAGTGAGACACTTCTGAAAAACAACCACAAAAGAAATGTACTATAAAATTTTTAATTTCTAGATATTTAATTTCTACAGGCTCTTTCAATATATTATTTTCTGTATCCTGACAAAAACCAAAAAGGATTTAAAGGCATCTGCAAAAAACGGCAGACAGATGATTGATAGATTAGATAGACAGATGTAATATTTACAGAGTATTTACTATTTCCTAGGCACCACTCTGATCTCTTTACATATACTCACTCAGTTAATCCTCATAACGTGGTGTTACCCTATGAGACAGATACCCTTATAATCCATCTTAAGATGAGGAAACTGAGGCTGAAGGAGGTTAAGTAACTTGCCCAAGTGCACAGAGCAGGTAAGTGAGAAGCTGGGATGTGTAACCCACAGTCTGGTTGTGTGGCCGATGCATTGAGCCACCATCCACACTGCCTCTTAGAACAAGACGGGAGAGGGTGGGCAAGGGAGAAAGGAAGGAAAAGTAGTAGAAAAAAAGAGAAAAAGCAACTGATTAGAGAAAAGACCAACCTGAAGCCACAGCAGCTACTCCTGAGGAGGAACTGGGAAAACACAACTGAAATCTGGGGAGAAAACGAATTTTTCTAGAGGCAGAGGATTCCTCACATCCAGGCAAGGAGGCTACCAAACCCAAGGGTGTTCTTTTTCTGAAGGGTGGATTCAAGGGACACAGCACCCTGGTGCTTCCTCGGGGGACTTCAGTGCCCCTCTTCCTCCTCAGAGCCAGTGGCAGCCCCTCTAGCCCTTCCCACTTTTCCCTTCCCTTCCTCCCCACACCCTCCTCTCCACTTTGTCCCCACTTCATCTCTCAAGGAGTGAGACAAAGGCAAACCATTCCCCTGAAGATGAAGGAAGAGAGGAGGTGGGCAGGAGCCGCAGAGATCTGAGATTCTAAGGATCAAGAAGAGAAGGTAAATACTTTGGACTGAGCTGTGCTTGTCTGCAGCAGGGAGGGTTGTGAGACTTTCTGATACTTTTCTGAAAGGAGGCTTCAGGCTTCCAAACAGAAACACCCCCAAGAAGGCTTACCTAAGGTACCTCCTCTGCTCTTCCCACTTCCTGCCCCCCCACCTCTCATCTCAAAAAGGAAGCCTTTCCTTGGAAACCTCCCTGGAGAGTGTGCACCGTGCACCCTTCTTCCATGCTTGTGAGATTACAGGGCTACAAGAACTCCTGATTCAGAGCCCAGCCAAGTCCTCTTCAAAGCTTGTGCAGCAAACCAGTTTCGCTCACTCACATGATGGGCTTCCTCCTCCCAGAGTTAATCAGCAGCAAATGTGAACAAACACCCAAATGCTTGACTGCATATGCCAATCCCAAGAGAAACAGGATTCTGCAAGAAACGAGCTCACTTTTCTTCACAGGACAGTTGGCGTCACTGAGGCAAGCAGCCACGGCACCCTGCCCCGAACGAACTCCTTGGCACCCTCAAGCTCCAGCCCATTTTCCATCCCTCCCTTCACTGCCAAACGGCTTAGAATGGGAGCCTCCGTTGCTCTTCTCACTTCCTCTTATCTCCTTACCGCCCACCCCTGGCAATCTGCCTTCTTCAGGCCTGCCTCTCTATAGAAAGGGCTAAGGTATTATCACTTCCCTCCCCATCCCACTGTTGACCTGATTTAGGGGAGTCCTACAGTCCTTTCCAAAGACCCTCACTGCCTCTAAAGCATTTAATCCTGTTGGCCATACTCTTCTTAACATGCCTTTGTAGGTTTCTATGGGAAAAGAGAAAGGAAATGAACATTTGTTAAGTGCCCACTGAGTGCCATGGGCAGTAAGTCCCCCACGACCCTGCAAGATGGGTATTATTATCTCGATTTTGGGGAGGAAAGTGTCAGTATCCTGCCTAGAGTCTAAGTCAGGAGGAGCTCTGGGATTCGAGCTCTGCTGCCTCTAAAGCACGTCCTCCAGCCGATCCCCTCACTCTCAGCTCTCTTCCCTCTGCTGCTTCCTCTTCCTTCATCTCTTCCTTCATGCAGGCCTTTCCTAAGGTTCTGTCTTAGGTCTTCTTCTCACCTCTGTCTCCCTAGATAATTTCCCCTAATGCCTCAATCTCTGTTGTCACTACTTCTCTGTAGTGACTCCTAAGTCTCTTTCTTTAGTCCTCACCCCAAGCCTCAGCTCCAGGTCTCAGTATCCACCTTTCTGCTGGATGTCCTCAACTGGACAGGCTGCTGACATGCAGAGGAGCCCAATCAGACTCCACCATCCTCCCGCAAGTCACCCTTCCACCTTACGTTCCCAACTTTGCCAACTGCTGCTCACTCCATTAATCCCATCTTCCAAATCTAAGCCAGTCACCTCAGCTTGTTGATTTTCCCTCTGCACAACATTCTTACTCTTTTCTGCCTTAATTGGCCTGAATGCCTGCAAAAGCTGGTTCCTCTGCTTCCAAAAGCTAAATTCTCCAATCTCCTCCCAACCTGCTGTCTTCCTAAGGATGAGGTTGGGTCACTTCCCTCCCTGAAAACTTCAGTTGTTCCATACCTCTTACTGAATAAAGTTTCAATCCCAAGAAGGATACCCATGATCTGACCTTTCTGGTCTTGTTCCCAGTGACAGTCCTATCCACAGTCTGCCTCTGACACTTGGGGCCACCACTGTATCCTCCAGCACACCTTGAACCTGAGGCCTCAACCATGTTCATTCATGCCCTCCTTCCTCTGTGATCGAAATCCTACACACCCTTCAAGGCTCAGCTCAAATGCCACCGCCTCTAAGAAGCCTCTACTGTTCTTACCAATTGAAAGTAACTGCTGCTTCCTTTGAACTTCCTCAGCTCCTTTATGAAAATAGTTGTAGAGTTACTGACTGTATAGATACTCTTATACCGTAGGTATTTATAATGTCTCCTTCATTACCAGAGTATAGGCTACCTGACCACAAGAACCGAGATGTGCCCAGGTCCTACCCAGTCCTTTGTACACAGCAGGTCCTTCGATGGGGCTGCTGACATGCACTGCACATGACGGTGCATGTAAAAGCCAAGTTCTGGCAGTGCTCAAGTGCCTATTGTGAACATAGAAAACAGCACTAAATTTTATCAGAAAAAGCCACTTGGGCTATAATCCACGCCATTCTGAACAAGGCAGGTTTATATAGTTAAGATATTTGGGCCAGGCATGATGGCTCATGCCTGTAATCCCAGCACTTTGGGAGGCCAAGGCAAACAGATCACCTGAGGCCAGGAGTTCGAGACCAGCCTGGCCAACATGATGAAACTCCATCTCTACTAAAATTATAAAAATTAGCCAGGCATATTGGCCTGCACCTGTAATCCCAGCTACTTGGAAGGCTGAGGCAGAAGAATCACTTGAACCTGGAAAGCAGAGGTTGCAGTGAGCCAAGATCATACTGCTGCACTCCAGCCTGGGTGACATAGCAAGACTCCATCTCAAAAAAAAAAAATGGATTCTAATACTTTGAGAAAAGAGAATGAATTCAAGAAAGGTGGAATAAAACAAAATGACCCATTCACCTCTTCCACTCTGTGCCTAATCAAGCATTTGATATTTGAAAAGTACTTTTTAATATGTCTCTTTAAGTCATCAATATTGAGGATGTACCGTGTGGCAGGCACTGTCCCGAGCACTCCATGTGTTACTACATTCATCACAAAATCCCAGGATATGGATGAGACTGTGGATTCCTTTCTTGAGATGTGTCGAGTGAGGATCAATGAGGTTAAGCGTCTCAGCTGAGATCTCACAGCTGGTAAGCAGGGAGCCCAAAATTTAAACTCAAGTCTGTCTGACTCCAAAGCCCATGCTACTCCCAGCATGCTAGGCGGCCACACAATTAGGTCCAAGTTTAGTCCACCGTATTGTCTTTCCCTGTCACCAATGTGGAAACTAGGACACAAAGAAAGAAATGGAACATAGTGTGCAGGGACTTTCTTTCCAAAAGTACCTTCCGGCATGGCCGCTCACTTGGGTCCAGAAGACAGATGGGCCTCCTTCCTCCAGTCTCCAGCTGCCCTCACCAACACCCTACTCACTGCCCAGCTGCAGGAGGAAGGTCAATGCCGTGAGATCCCAGGGCAAGGTGCAGGCCGGGGACACTTGGCAGGGAAGATAAGCAATGGTGGATCATGCAGAAAGAAGCTCCGGGCTTTTTTTAAACACACCTGGGCCTGGATGGTGTCAAGGCCACTTGCCCAGGAGGGCATCCTCTTCTGGGAGATGAAAGCTGATTCTCTGCATCTACCAGGCATGATGTGCAAGCGAAAAAGATAGGATTGTTTTTCACTATTCCTAGACAGCTGGTGCACTCATTAACTGTCTGCCCTCACCTCAGCCCAAATGGCAAAGGCTCAAATAACACAGCAGAGAAACACAGTGTCTTAGAAGATAAACAAAAGACTGGACTAACCTTGGAGGAGCAGGTGGCAGGGGCTGGAGGCCAGGAGGGGGTGGAGGCCAGGAGGGGCCTGTGCCCGGGGGCCTGGCATTTTCAGGACTTAGAGGGGCCCTCAATAACTCCCAACAATGGTTGGCCTTATGCTTTACCCCAGATATCTCATCCCCCTGGAGCACTCACTTTAAGAAAGGTTTATCTGTTGGTAACCAGAGCTGATGAAAATGAGCCTTTTTGGCTGGGCAGGTCAAACTCGGATGTAGGTATCTCTCTCCATGCCTCATTAGACCTACCCATTCAGTGCAATGAGAACCAGCTTCTAGGTATTCAGATCCACATCTAGGTCTCCTCCTTTTTTATTGGTGGGGGGACAGTATTTTGCACTGTTGCTTAGGCTGGAGTGCAGTGGTGCAGTGCTGGCCCACTGCAACCTCCATTTCCCAGGTTCAAGTGATTCTCCTGCCTCAGCCTCCCTAGTAGCTCAGATTACAGATGCCCACCATCACGCCTGGCTCTAATTTCTGTCTTTTTATAAGAGATGCGGTTTCACCATGTTGGCCAGCTGGTCTTGAACTCCTGACCTCAAATGATCTGCCCACCTCAGCTTCCCAAAGTACTGGGATTACAGGCATGAGCCACTGTGCCCAGCCTCTCCTCCTTTTTGACCCAGAGCTATCTACTTGCACTTTTTTTTCTGAATCTCAGAAAAAACTGGGTCTTAGTGGAGTTCACCATGCCCCTAGGTCTAGGACCACCTGCTGCTCCCACCACCAGGCCCTAAGGCCCCACCCCAGATGCTCTGATACTTAAAAGATTAATAAAGTGAAATTTCAGGACAGTTCATCTCTATATACCATGCAGAGCCTCAAACCCCAAATAGCATCTTGGAGTTACTGCTTAGAGCACCTTAGACAGGCACATCCATAGCCTGGTTGCTAATGCAGTCCCACCACTCTTTGCGATGCTCATCTGTTTAGACTCCGAATCAGAGCTAGAGTTTTGACCTAGAACCGGTCAAATGCGAAGGCTGAGTAATGCTTTTCCAATTCTATTTATTTTTATTCCACAGCTCCACTTGAGTTCTGGAAACAGACTGCTTTGCAGCCAGAGGCCCCTGACCTAATTCTTTATCCTGGTTTTAACCAGATTAAGCCAAGGGATAGCTCACAGCTCCTGCTGCCCAAGTGTATCTGCAAAGCCATGTGAAGGGCCACTAAGCAGTAAGATTCAAGCTAGTTTTGTCTAATTTGGGGACTCCCACCTCATGTACAGCTCTAGGGTTAAAAAAGCAAAACTCAGGAGGAGATTTTGCTAATGCTGCCAGTGGGAGGGCCGGGGCTTGCCATTTTCCATGTGACACTGTTATTCCTAATCAACTAGTTGGAACCAACTCTGAGTTCTGGGGCTCCAGTTGCTGCAAGGAAGAAGGATAATTAATTACAGCAAAGACAAAAGATAATATGACTACATTCCTGCTCATGGATGGAAAAAGAAGACTTAGTTTCTAACAAGGCAGAAATAGCCAATTCATTCAATTAGTTTAAGCATGTACCATTGAGAAAGGCCAGTTCTTCAAAGTAGTGACCCAAATTTAGCTTGAACTCTGAATCCAGAGTATACAAAACAGCTCAAAGATCTTGCTATCCCTCCACATCCAGACCTGTGCTGTCCAACACAGCAGCCAACAGCCACACGTGCCTCCTGAGCACCTCACTGTGGCTGGTCCAAACTGAGATGGGCTGTAAGGGTAAAATACCCATCAGATTTTTGAAGACTTTAAAAAAAAAGTGGGGGGGACAAGCACAGTGAGTCACGCCTGTAATCCCAGCACTTTGGGAGCCAAGCAGGTGGATTGCTTGAGCCCAGGAGTTCCAGACCAGCCTGGGCAACATGGTGAAATTCCGTCTCTACAAAAAATACAAATTAGCCAGGTGTGGTGGCGCACACCTGTAGCCCTGGCTTCTTGGGTGGCTGAGGCAGGAGGATCGCTTGAGCCTGGGAGGTCGAGCCTGCAGTGAGCCATGATTATGCTACTGCACTCCATATCTGGGTGATAGAGCGAGACCCTGTCTCAAAAGAAAAAAAAAAAAAACCAGAATGTTTAATCTCTCATTAAGAATTTTTATATTGGCCAGGTGAGGTGGCTTGCACCTGTAATCCCAGCACTTTGGGAGGCCGAGGTGGACAGATCGTTTGATCTCAGGAGTTCAAGACCAACCTGGGCAACATGGTGAAAACCCTACCTCTACCAAAAATACAAAAAATTACCCTGGCATGGTGGCACATGCCTTGCAGTCCAAGCTACTCAGGAGGCTGAGGTGGGAGAATGGCTTGAGCCTGGGAGGCAGAGATTGCAGTGAGCCAAGATTGTGATCATGCCACTGCACTCCAGCCTGGGTGATAAAGTGAGACCCCATCTCAGAAAAAAAAAAAAAAAAAAGGAGTTTTTATGTTGATTACATGTTGAAACGATAATATTTTGATTTAACTGGTTAAATAAGAGCATTAAATTTAATTTCACCTATTTATTTTTACTTTTTAATGTGGCTACTAGAAAATTTCAAATGACTTATAGGGCTTGCACTGTATTTTTATCGGGCAGTGCTGATCTATACAACATCATACTCAATCGTTTAAAGTATGGCAAAACTTGCAAAGGAACATCTCTTTAGCCTAATACCACAAGAAAACACTCATGCGTGAATCCTTCAGGACTGCAGGTCCTCTCCAGGTGACAGTGGAGGTGAACATTCATCCCCCTTTAAGTCCTTTATTTGAAGTGTGTCGTCCAGTTTACAAAAATGCTTTCATAATCATAATTCATTAACTGATCACTACACCTAGACAAATGTCCTTGCTTTGAAGAGACCTCCAAGACAAGAAAAAAGATAGATAAATTTGACTATATACAAATCGGAAACTTTTATATGTGAAGGGAAGGAAATAATAGTGTCTTTCGGTTTACAAAAATGTTTTCATACCCATTGTCTCACTTAATACTGATAGCTACACTTAGACACGTCTGGTTACTTTTAAAAGACTTTCAAGACAACAGAAAAGATAAACTTGACTAGTAAATTTTTGAAACTTTTATACAGTTAGGGGAAAAAATCACAATAAAATGGCAGGCAATATGCCAGAAAAAGTGTTTGATACAAATATAGCAAGGTGTTAATATAGAAAGAAACTCAGGCCAGGCGCAGTGGCTCACACCTATAATTTCAGCACTTTGGGAGGCTGAGGCGGGCAGATCACTAGAGGTCAGGAGTTCAGGACCAGCCTGGCCAACATGGTGAAACCCTGTCTCTACTAAAAATACAAAAATTAGCCAAGCATGGTGGTGCCCACCTGTAGTCCCAGCTACTGAGGAGGCTGAGGCACCAGAATCGCTTGAACCCAGGAAATGGAGGTTGCAGTGAGCCAAGATCATACCACTGCACTCCAGCCTAGATAATAGAGACTCTGAAGAAGAAAGAAGGAAGGAAGGAAGGAAGGAAGGAAGGAAGGAAGGAAGGAAGGAAGGAAGGAAGGAAGGAAAAGAGAGAGAGAGAAAATCACACTAATGAGCAAAAGACGTTGAGATAATTCACAAAAAATCAATTAAGACATAACATCCACTCTATAATAATCAAAGAAAGTCTCAAACAATGAACGCTGTGGTGCTGTTGTTGTCTAGCCAAATTATCTATTACAAATAAAATGAGAACGCCCAGTGCTGGAAAGGGTCTAGTGAAAGGGGCCATTTTGTATGATGATTGAGTTATAAAATTTGTGTCACTTTCTGTGAAAACTATTTGGCAGGATGTATCAAAGCATATAAAAATGGGTAAAATCTTTAACCCAAGAATTCCAGTTCCAAGAATCTAGATAGATAGATAGATAGATAGACAGACAGACAAATAGACAGATAGATAATCTCTTCTTAAAATGCCAGAAGAAAAATGCAATAAAATAATACAATAGTGTTTATCTTGGGTAGGATTATTTATGAGTGACTTTTTTCCTCATATATTTTCCAGATTTTCCATGATGCTCACGTACTTTTATAATCAGAACAGAAACTTTAAAATCCCTGAGAATAATTATTTTTAGCCTTCTTTTGTAAACCTAATCTAGTGTCTAATTGCCTCAAAAATGGAAAAGTCTAGGTCTGAGTACTATTATAATTTAAATTTATTTTAAAAGGTTCTTGCTATGTTCCAGATGGCAACTCACAGGCCTTAGCTCATCTGATTTCAATGTATTTTGTTAAACTGAAAATCCTATTGATAAATTTGCAGGTTCCTGTGCATGTCCCAGTATTCAGCTGAAAACACTGTTGCTTCTGTGGGGCATTGACTCTGTGTGCCAGGATCTCTGCCAGCCTCAACGGGGAGGAGGCCGACAGGGAGCATGGTGACAGCAAGAACAAGGTGATGCCAAGGACAGGAGCCCCAGCAGAGTTGAAGTCATCTTGGGGGGCGGGGAAGGACATTCAGCAGAGATAGGCAGGGAATACAGAGGGAGCAAGGAAGAGAAAAGAGAAATTAGAAAGTTATAATGTGTTTTTTAAAAATAAAAAATAAAAAACCAACAATCCTAGAAATCTGACAGTTTTCTCATTCTTTAGCCCAAAAACTTCTTATTGTAGTAGTTAACCCTTTCCTAATTATTCTTCCAGGATACCTATCACCATGGACCCTACTTACATTTGCTCTTCCTTTATTTGAAAGCTGTCAAGTTGTTTATCTCTGCTTGAGTAATTCCAGTCCTTTTTACCTTTACTCCCTAGAAGGAAGAAGTTTAAGCAGCAGGCCTATGATCCACTCATTCACCTAAAGGGAGTAGGGGACTTGGTGGTGAGAAGGAATAAACAATCCCAGGAAACAAAGGAAAGAAGGCAGGTGATTCTATCTAATTTCTCATCAACTGAACCTCCAGGTAATGAGAGGAATGATCCCTGCTAGGAGGAAAAACCTTATCTACTGAATGCCCTTAGCAGGATGTCTCTGGCCAAAGGATTTCTTAGAATTGTAATACCCAAAATCTTTGAGGCATGGCTCCCTGGAAAATGTCATGTAGCCTACAAATAATGATGGGTATAAAATGGAGTTCTTTTATAACTTAAAAGCTTTGCATTGTACACCTTCCTTAGACCCATCTAGCATTGTGAGTCAGAAGTGCAGGTCTCTCTGCTTTACCTGAGCCTCTCAATTTCCTGGATCTTTGGAATTATTAATAAAGCTTAATGCTGAGTAAAATCTATGATCCCCGTGGGTCTGATGTGACAATGGGTTTTGCTCATCTCACCCTACTTCTATAGCTTGATTTCTACTTTCTATTTTTCTGTATTTTCATGATCTACTTCAGATCTTCTCTAAATTACTTATGTTCTTTTTTTAAGACATAGAGCCACAAACTAAACCACTTCCCTAATCACTCTAAGCACATCTAGAGCACACTGTGTCCCTACAGACAAACTTGGTCACACTGACCCTTTAATAAGAGGGACTGCGTGTTGTGCTTGTCAATGGCAATAGGGCTCCTTTAACAGCTGAGAGTTATTATTTACTTTCAAGCCTTGTAAAACATCTTCCTTTACAATTATAGTGTCCCATTCACTGTCCATTTTTATGCTCCCATAATCTTTAACTGAGCCTACAGATTCTGCCTCCCCCACTCAAGTGTTGGGATTTACTCTTACAAACCCTGATGCCAAAAGCCTCAAGCAAAAAAATCGCTTTAGCTGAAGCAGTCCTGGGATTGCCTGGAAACTCACTGGTTAACACATTTGTTTATAATTACCCCAGTCTTTCCTTGCTATTATAGACATATGAATCATGCCTCACCATGCCAGTTAGGAAACTGCCTTGTGAATCCTGAATTCAGCAGCCTTTCCCAGTTTCTGAGACCTTTGCCTTGTCAGTCATCTGCCTGCCTCCTTGTCAACATGATAGGCTTCAAACAAAGCCATTAAAACAATCCCTGTGGACTTAAAACCCCAGAATGTGAAGGGAAAATAGCAGTGTGGCACTAGTCCAAGACAGGGTGCATTTTAACATATTTGAAAATTACAGTGTATTTTTTTCACTTAGACTAATCTCACATAATAGAGCACTGTATAGCCATTTTTCAAAAGAAAAAAATTACCAGTAAATGAAAAATGTCTTATACTCATAAATGGAAAAGCTAGAAGATTCCATTTCTAAAGAGGATCTCTTATTCCAAAGCATCATAAATCAGTGAGTATAAGAAGTCTTCCTCAAGGAGGTTGCTCATATGTCCTTTTTGTATGAAAAATTAAATCCACACAGTCATTTGGGCCAAGTCTACTTGGCCTCAAGTAGAGGCCAGCAAACTTTTTATGTGTATTTTATGTTGGGGTTCTGTGTGAGACATCATTCGTAGCACAAAAGCAGCCTAGACAGTATGTAACCTCGTGGGCACGACCGTGTTCCAATAAAACTTTATTTATAAATAGGCGGCAAACTGGATTTGGCCCACGTGTCATTGTGTGTCCTAAATGTGAAGGGAAATGTAGCAGGAAGAATCAAATACACCCATTTTACTCTCAAAAATGCCCACAACTTCCACTCCAGGCCCAGTGCATGCATTTTGCTCAAAGGGCGTGAATGAGGTCTGGCAGCTTAAGATGCAAACACATAGGAATCCAATATTTAATGTTTTCGGGGGTTAAAAGCTACATCACCTCTTCATAGTACATCAGCCTTTAAATATGGGGCCTCTTTGAAATCATGTCTCCAGAAGGAGGTATCCCTTCTGTCAGATGAGAAAATAGGCCCAGAGAAGTTGGAATGGCCAGTCAAAGGTCACACAGCAAATTCACAGTACAACCAGAAGATGGTCGTAGTTGGCCTTACATCCCAGGAACCGTTTCTGCTGAGCCACCTTCCTCCTGTGTTCTAGAGAAGAAGCATCTGTTTTACTTTTCTTTGTTTTTTTGTTTTTGTTTTTGTTTTTGTTTTTTGAGGTGGAGTCTCGCTCTGTTGCCCTAGCTGGAGTGCAGTGGCACAATCTCAGTTCACTGCAACCTCCCCATCCTGTGTTTAAGTGATTCTCCTGCCTCAGCCTCCTGAGTAGCTGGGATTACCTGAGTAGCTGTGCCACCATGCCCAGCTAATTTTTGTCTTTTTAGTAGAGACAGGGTTTCATCATGTTGGTCAGGCTGATTTCAAACTCCTGACCTCGTGATCCACCCACCTCAGCCTCCCAAAGTGCTGGGATTACAGGCATGAGCCACCACACCTGGCCCTATTTTACTTTTCAACATCTATTACCACAGCCCCAGGTAACAGAGTAAAAGAGATGAGCTTTTAATCTTGCTTCGGTAGGATAATAATTTTTTTCAAATGATGCCTCACAACAGAACCCCAACATAAAATACACATGAAAGAAAGGTGCCTCTCTCCCTCTACCTGGCCCTACTGAGAGCTCCTGAGACAGCTTGAAGGGATCCTAATGATCACAGAAACCAAGTAGTTCAAAAGTGATTTTAATTACCGTCTACTATACTCTTAGCACCTCTCAGTTCTAGCACTCTCCTCCTCTACCTCTCAGCCCTTCCCTATGCCCAGGGCCCGCCAATGCAGTGCCCCCTCTCCTAAGCTACCCCTCCATATCCTACAATCAAAACTTATTAGTCCTGGAACCCAGTCCTTTCCAATTTGTGCTGACCTATGAATCACTGGTAATTTAATTTTTTGCTAAACATTATTAATCTATCTCATTAGAACTTTTTCTTTGAGACAGGGCCTCACTCTGTCACCTGGCTAGAGTGCAGTGGTGCAATCATGACTCACTGCAGCCTCAACTTCCCAAGCTCAAGTGATCCTCCTGCCTTAGCCTCCTGAGTAGCTGGGACTACAGGCTCACACCACCACACCTGGCTAATTTTGTTTTTTATTTTTAGTAGAGATGAGGTCTTGCTATGTCACCCAGACTGGTCTCAGACTCCTGAGCTCAAGCAATCCTCCTGCCTTAGCCTCCCAAAGTGCTAGGATTACAGGCATGAGCCCCTGTACCTGGCATTGTCTGATAAGAATCTAATGTGTTACTCTTCCCAGACATCAGATTTGAGTTTTAAAGGGGCCTTTAGTAGCCCAACACAGTGTTTTTGAAATGGGCAGCTTCTCCAAAGATGTCTCGGGAGCTGCCTAAGATGGGGAAATCTAGGCCTCTACCTCTATTTCATTCACCCAGAGAAGCTTTAATTTTATTAGTTTCCTGGTAGATTTCATTTGATAGAAAAAAGTTCCAGAAATAACATTTAAAAAGCTTAAAAACCACAGACTCACACCAAAGCATTGACCCATGATCAAGATCTGAGCCACAATGCCAGTACAGAAGCTAGTTTAAGTGTGTCAAGAACTATAAAGTATCTGAGATTTTACCTCCTTGCAAGCTAACAAGTTCTCCTGCCAATTTCGTGAGTGCTGGCAAAAGATGGCGAGATTCCTGGATCAGCATTTTTTATGCCATTTCTCTGAGTCCCAGTTTCCATATTGTAAGGCAAAGAAAAACAAATGATGCATATACAGTAGGATGCATTACAGAGGGGAGACCCCGAACTTAGGGAACCTGAATCTTTTATAATGGGCAATAATCCAGCCTGCCCTTTGCACCAGAGGGAGATACTATATCCACCTCCCAAGGCCATGCATTACATAAGCATCCTTGAAAAGATAATCCAGAACAAAGGGCAGATGATGCCTCTGCTCACAAGATGTGCAGAGACCAGCAGAACTAGGGAGAACTGTCTCCCAATGTGGAGGTCGTGGAGGGGTGGGGAACAGCCAAGCCTAGGCCTACTTAGGACTCCTAATGTAAGCTTCCCAGGCAGGGAGTTACTGGGTTCAGAGGGAAAGAAAAAACCTTGTAAAGGGAGAAATAACTGTTTTCTACTCGTTTCATTTGAAAGCATTCGCTATCCCTCTTAGGACAGAGTTAAAAATTCTCACCATGGCCTACATTTTTTATTTTATCAACTGCAGGCCTATCGTTAGGGGCTGCATTGAGTCCCCCCATATTGATATGTTGAAGTCCTAAGCCCCAGTACTTCAGAATGTGACCTTATTGAGAGACAATCTTTTTACAGAATTAATCAAGTTAAAATGAGGTTATTCTGGTGGGCCCTAATCCAGTACAACTGGTGTCCCAATAACAAGGGAAAATTTAGACACAGCTATGTGCAGAGGACAACAACATGAAGTTACAGTGAGAAGACAGCCACCTCCGAGACAAGGATGGGGGCCTGGATAACATCGTTCCTTCAGAGCCCTCAGCAGGAACCAACCCTTCATCTCAGACTTCTAGCCCCCAGAATTGTGACAGAACAAATTTCTGTTGTTTAAGCCACCCAGTTTATAGTACTTTGGAACGGCAGCCCCAGCAAACCAATACACCCATCAAACAAATGTATTTTCCATTTTGAACTCACAAGATGAATCAAATAAACAGAGCCATCCATGAAATACAAGTTTTTCTATGTTGAGACTTCGGCATCAATGGACTGTGATCCAAGCCTTTCTAACAAGGGTGTTTTTCTGATCTGCACAGCCATACATGCAGAAGGGCAGCATGGAAACAGCACGGGCTCTAGGTCTGAGTCTGAGCTTCATCCCTGACTAGCAAGTCCTTCTGCCTCTGTGACCTCAGTTTTACCAACTGTAGAGTGGAAGACACTCGCCTGCCAATGCCACAGGCTTGTGAAGATCAAACGTTACATAAGAAAGTATGCTGCAAAGAAAAGTGCTGTGCAAACATTCATTATTAGGACAAGACCATCACAGCTTCAGCTGCTACACTGAGTTGAAAAAAAAATAGTGACATTTACAATAGCAAAGACTTGGAACCAACCCAAATGCCCATCAATGATAGACTGGATTGAAAATGTGGTACATATACACCATGGAATACTATGCAGTCATAAGAAAGAATGAGTTCACCCATGTCCTTTGCAGGGACATGGAAGAAACTGGAAGCCGTAATTCTCAGCAAACTAACACAGGAACAGAAAACCAAACACTGCATGTTCTCACTCACAAGTGGGAGTTGAACAATGAGAACACATGGACACAGAAAGGGGAACATCACACACCGGGGCCTGTCAGGGAGTGGAGGGCAAAGAGAGGAACTGCATTAGGATAAATACCTAATGCATGCAGGGCTTAAAACCTAGACGACGGGTTGATAGGTGCAGCAAACCACCATGGCACATGTATACCTATGTAACAGACCTGCACATTCCACACATGTATCCCAGAACTTAAAGTAAAATAAAAATAAATAAAAATAAAATAGTGACAGTTGCTATCCACGCTTGGAGGCAGGAGTTCAATAGAAAATCATCATTCTGACACATGTCAGCATATGCTCTCTCTCTAGTTTCTACATACCCTAAGGTTCTTTTTATTCCCCAAACATCACTTCAAAACAGCTAAGCAGTAAATTCTATGTCATGGATTAAAATATTAAGGAGTCAATTAAATGCTACGTTTTTGGACACCTAGCAATCAAAAGCCTAGATATATCTGGTCCTGAGCTAGTTCCTCCAGATGACCAGATCTTGCCCTGTGTCAGATGAGGAGTTAGCATAAAGACAGGCATAGACAGAATGAGGTAGAATGTCCTGGTCAAGCTGAATGAAGAAAAGGATGGATCAAAGGAGCAGAGGTCTAGCCTGCTTCCTTTCCTGCCTGTGTTACAGAGCCCTGCTCTCAACTTACTGTAGCCAGGAGAAGAATCCAAAGCAGCAGAGACAAAAGAGCAAGAAAAGACCTTTCGAAACTGGGGCAGAGGAACAGGTAGAGTGAGTATATGAAGGACAATCTGTGTTTCATTGTCAGCCAAGGATCTGACAGCGAGAAGGAAGATCACTTCTCCAACGCCCTGCCTTACCTAACCTGTCAGATGGGAAAGACATTCTTGGCACCTGCAGTTAGTTGTCTGACCGTGCAACTCAAAGATGTATCAAGTGCGGATTGCCAGCTCATGCCAGGGATCACCCCCTCTAGACCATTCAGCCCTCGGGCTCCACAAGATCATTTCGAACTGGAAGCCACCTGGATGGTTCAGTGCCACATCCTCTACCTTTAGGAGCCTGTCTCCTTCCTAGGAATCCTGGATCCCAAGCCTCTGGTAGCGTTTCTCAGATAATGAGGCTGCTCCAACTCCAACTTGGGAAAGACCAAAATCTTCATCAGCATTATCTGTGGGTTATCTGTAAGTCCAGCAAGAAAGCACTGAACTGGCCCTGAAGAGGGAGACCCAGGCATCTCAGATCAACTTCCCCCTTTTCATTCCTAAGACTGTAAACTGAAACCTTTTCATTCCTAAGAGTGTAAACTGAAACCTTTTTCATTCCTAATACTGTAAATTGAAACCTTTTTATATGTAATTCCTGAGACTGTAAACCAAAACCCTTTTCATATGTAATTCCTGAGACTGTAAACCGAGACCCTTTTCATATGTAATTCCTAAGACTATAAACTGAAACCCTTTTCATATATAATTATGAGACTGTAAACTGAGACCCTTTTCATATGTTAAGCTAAAAACCTAAGATTCTTCCACGTTTAACATCTGAAGTATAAGCCTATATAAAGGCAGAACCTTCCTTTGTGAGGGGAGCCTGGCTGTTAGGCAACTATGCCACCTTGGTCCCAGCCGAATAAACCCTCCTTCCTCCTGTATTCGGTGTCCGAGAGATCCGTTTCCCTTGGCCACTCCTGCTACAGCCTCTCTGTTCAGAAAACCTCTCCTCTCCCTAACTTCACCAATTAAGATGCATCTGGGTTTACAGGATCCTCTTCCAATATTGCAGAGCAGGTTAAATTTATCGGCATTCACATCTCCCACTGAATTCCTCTGGCTGTCTCCTAATACCTGCTTCTTAACAATTCCCAGGTGAGCTAAGCCTAGGCAGAGTGAATAGAAAGAAGGGAGAAAAAAATTTGAGTGTTGGGGTACTTTGGGGATGAGCCAAACTTGGTATGGAGCAACCAAAAGGGGCACTTCCAGAGGATCATGGGGCAAGAACCCTGGAGGCTGGATGACCCTGGAGAAGGAGCCCTCCAGGAGTGAACAGGAGAGACCAGAACAACAGAGGGAATGACCTTGCATGCAAAGGTGACCCACCAGGCTGGTTATACATACATCTTTGGGTAGCTCACTCCTACTCCAAAGCCCATTCCCTCCAAATTTGTGCCTGGAGAAGCAAAGGGATAATGGCTCAAGAGCATGTACTGTAGTCACTCCCCATCTAAAGAACCGCTGAAACCTCACTGACACTAAACAGATAACAGCACATGCAGCAAAGATGGCAAAGAACATTTTTAAATTTATTTTTGCAGACTGTCAAGGCTGGATTCAAAGAGTGGACACCCTGTTCGGTCCACGGTCCAGAGGCCTCTCCCTCCTTACAAGCTTTTGCATGCCCACTTTCAGCTATCCTCTGGCTCCCCCAAATTTTAAGTGATTGCTGGGAAAGAGATTGGAGCAAATGGATAAAAGGCCACTTCCCTGAGGCATGTCCTGGGCTTATCAATAAATTCAACTGCAGTTGATTTTTATCTCTACCACCTGGACCTGTTTTCAAAACTTTCTGGTACACTCTCCAATGCTGGCAAAACAGAAAAGGAACTAGAACAGATTAAAGTATATTCGGTTGTACAATGGAACAAAAAATATTTTGGTTGTGCTGCAACAGGCTGACTCCCATCACAGCCCTTTCTGATGACAGCACAATACCTGGGCATGGTTAATTGTCAAGGGCGCCTGCACCTTCTAGTTCTTAGTTGAAAAAGGCAACTCCACAGCCAGGTCTGGCAACCTGCAGCTCCAACACCCTTCCTGCATGCTTGTGGCCTCCCACTGCAAGCCATGTTATTTATGGAAGAAGAAACTAGGTTAATTTGGACTCGGGTCCATTGAAATCAAGTCCAAGTTAAGTGCTTTATGAACAACAAAGACAACAGCAAATTGGTAAAAGAGCTTGGGTGTGACTTTACCTCACCTAATTTGTAATTCAACATGGCAATTATTTCAAGAGGGTGTGCCCAGCTTGTATTCATGTGCTGTGTGGCCTGTCTCCTAGATTGCAAAACCATAAAATGACACAGCTCACTGCTGGGTTGTGAATAGCATGATGTGTAAGGATTATGTAACCACAGGCATCCGGGTACCTGGCACCCAAAGGAAAGGACAGTTTCACGTCAAGAAAAATATGGTCTCTTTCCAGAACACTGTGGATTTAAGTCTGAGGAGCAGCAGGTCTCAGCCCCATTCAGAACTGGACAGGTGCTCCCATTTCCCCACATATTCAATTAAAGCCAGAGAGCAAGCCCAGTGTTCTTATGGAGGGCTCCTCAGAACCCTCCTCGATGTCCCACCTGAGCCCGCGCACATCAGGAGGTTCCATTGCATCTGTATCCAGAGCTCTCCTGGGCTCCACGCAATCAAGAGTCATTTTTGTTAACCTTAAGAGGAACAAGACCAACCAAGGGAAGAGGCAGGGCTAGGAGTGGGGGTGGGGGCACAGTGGTAAAAAGGCAACATGCAAAGATCTATTAATTAGCATGTGACTTCACAGGCAGGTGGAGGGGAAGAGAGCTCCAAAGAAAGGGCCTGATGTAAAGGGAGAATCTTAGACCCTTGAGATGTGAAGGACCTCTCCAAGGAGAACAACAAACCACTGCTCAAGGAAATAAGAGAGGGCACAAACAAATGGAAAAACATTCCATGCTCATGGAGAAAGAATCAATATCATGAAAACAGCCAAAAGATAAATGCTGACCAACGCTTCATTGCCTTTCCGCTTTATCTGCTCTGGTGCAATTCTTCAAAGCTTGCTCCAGTTCCTAAACACACACACACACACACACACACTCTCTCTCTCTCTCTCTCTCAATCTCTCTCCCTCTCCAGCTCCCATTTTCTCCAAAACACCCACAGTAAATCAAAGCAAAACAGTTTAGAAAGACCCAGGGAAACAGCCACCACAGAATATGTTAGAAAATAATAGGAAGAGAATTTTATTTTGTATGAAGTAGATATATATATGAAATAATACATCTGAATTGTATTCAAACTCTACAGAAAACTACAAAGTTAAAGGAAAGTAAAACCCTCCTTCCCTCCAGCCACTTCTAACAAGCTCACGGGTAACTGTCCACATATCTTATCAGCGTACATTAGCATATACATGCTTTTACACAAATGGGATAATATTATACATACCCACTTAGCAATAGATCATAACCATCTTTCCAAGTCACTATCTATAAATCCTATCTCATTATTTTTCAAGGTATATAGCATTCATTAGTGAAGCTACTTAAGAACTACTTAACCAGTGCTTTCATTAGGTAGTTTTATTTCTATATTTTTCCTTGTCATAACCATAGTGCAGGGAATATACAAATTTGTTTAACAGTGTGAGAACGGTGCCCACTGATCACAGGATAGGTTGGCAGCAAAACTGCTGGATGAGATGATTTAATTTAGATGCAGCATGTAGGCTATTCTACCTTAAAGAGAGCTAGGGAGTGCAGCCTAAATAACTGACGCAGAAGCCAAGGAGCATTTGGATCACAAGGAATACCATTCGGGGACCACCACTTCCCATAGGCTCAGCCAAGAGAAAAATGTAAATCTTTACTAGACACTGCCACAGTCCACTCGGGCAGAGATTCCCCAAAGCTTCATAACCTCATAAGTTTCTGTACCTTCAGTCAGCTTTATATATTAAACAATGAACAAGAAAATGAACGAGCCTTCAGTTGGGAAAGTGTTAACTATCAGTGGGCAAGGAAATTATATCATTATTTGACGGAGAAGATAGTCAAGAAGTCTCAAGGGGCTGGGTGCGGTGGCTCACCTGTAATCCCAGCACTTGAGGAGGCTGAGGTGGGTAGATCACCTGAGGTTTCAAGACCAGCCTGGCCAACATGGTGAAATACTGTCTCTACTAAAAATACAAAAACTAGCCAGACGTGGTGGTGTGCACCTGTAATCCCAGCTACTCATGGTGGGCGGGGGGCCAGGCTGAGGCAGGAGAATCACTTGAACCCGGGAGGTAGAGGGTGCCGTGAGCCAAGATCACACCACTGCCCTCCAGTCCAGGCAATAGAGCAGGACTCCCTCTCAAAAAAAAAAAAAATAATAATAAGTCTCATGAGAAAAAAATGGGACAGTAGGATGTCATTTCCTTTCTGAGCCTTAGTAGTGTATTAAGTTCTACTTACAGCAATCTGTATGTTTCACTTGGACTACAATTGCTTAAAATTCTACCTTCCATTCTATCCTATGCTTCTTGCCTTCTATTCCAGATCGGTTGGTTCTGTCTGGGTATCTGCCCAGCCTCTTCATCTGGAGCCTTTATTTGAAATAATCCCTTGCTCTTAGCCCCATATTCACACAATATGACATTATTCTAGATTTGCCTTGATTCCACATTCTGCTATCTTCCATCTGCCCGTACCCAGTGCTTAAGGCTACTCCTGATCTGGGGATGACATTCAGAAATCACCACCTACCACCAGCAAAGGACAGGAGGTTCTAGCCAAATGACATGAATAACTTAATATGGGAAAGGAAAGCGCCAAGTCATCATACCTTGAGGACGATGGTGGTTGGTGTGGTATATGTAAAGTATTTGGAGCAGCATCTGGAGTTCAGGGAGTGCGCCATAAATGTCGGTTGTCATTGTTCTTATTGTCTGATTCCGTTTTACCAAGCCACTTCTTGTACGTTCACTGTCTTCCCTCACAGATTTTGTTAAAGGGGAGAGACCACACTGACCAGTCAAGTTTATGTCCCACCTGATGGTTATGTGCATGTGGGTTTATACAGCAGTTCTTGAGAATTTGGTTAGTATGAGTGAAACCCTGTGTGATGGTCAATTTTACGTGTCAACTCAGCTGGGCCACAGTGCCAAGATATTTGGTCAAGCATTAGTCTGATGTTTCTCTGAAAGTGTTTTTTGGATGAGATTAATGTTTAAGTCAGAGGACTTTGAGTAAAGCACATTACCTGCCATGATGTGGGTGGGCCTCATCTAATCAGTTGAAGGCCTTAATACACCAAAGACTGACCTCCCTCAAGCAAGAAGGAATTCTACCAGCAGACTACCTTTTGATTTGAACTACAACTCTTCCCTGGGTCTCCAGTCTGCTGGCTTCCTTCAATCAGATTCTGAACTTGCCAAGCCTCCACAATCATGCAATCCAATTCCTTAAAATAAATCTCTCTCTGTCTCTCTCTCCATCCTGTTGATTCTGTTTCTCTGGAGGATGCTGACTAACACACTCACTAAGTTCAAGCAGCCCTAGCCCAGAAAAAAATCAACTTCAGAGACCTGCACAGCTATCATCAGAGCAGAACAGAGCAGAAGTCACCACACCAATGGTACTGCAAGCCTGTGTGCAGGAAAACTCTTTTTAAAACCATCAGTTCTCATGACGGTTATTCACCATCAAGAGAACAGCATGGGAAAGACTTGCCCCTATAATTCAGTTATCTCCCACCAGGTCTGTCTCACAACATGTGGGAATCGAAGATGAAATTTGAGTGGGGACACAGCCAAACCATATCAATTAGCATATATCTTCTTAATCAAAAGTGTAAAAGCAGCCAGTCACAGTGGCTCATTCCTGTAATCCCAGTGCTTTGGGAAGCCAAGGAAAAAGGACTGCTAGAGGCCAGGAGTTCAAGGCTATCATGAGCTATGATTGTACCTCTGTACTGTAGCCTGGGCAAGAGAATAAGACCTTGTCACCAAAAAAAAAAAAAAAAAAAAATTAAGGCTTTTTTAGCAGAGTCAAAATGTGAAAGCTATGTACAAATGCCTAAAGGAACTGCTGAACCATAGAAAGAGGCACTAAAACAGGTCAGAGAAGAAGGGATGGAACAGCGTAAAATGAAATTTTTTCGAGGTAATAAAACAGAAGCCCTGGAGGGCTGGGCATACTGGCTCATGTCTGTAATCTCAGAATTTGGGGGGCTGAGGCAGGTAGATCACCTGAGGTCAGGATTCAAGACCAGTCTGGCTAACATGGTGAAACCCCATCTTTACTAAAAATACAAAAATTAGCGGGGCATGGTGGCGGATGCCTGTAGTCCCAGCTACTTGGGAGACATGAGGCAGGAGAATCACTTGAACCTGGGAGGCGGAGTTTGCAGTGAGTAGAGATCATGCCACTGCACTCCGGCCTGGGCAACAAAAGCGAAATTCCATATCAAAAAAAAAAAAAACCAGAAGCCCGGGAAATTAGCCTTAACCAGCTGCAATCACCATGGAAAAGCAAAACTTGAGAAAAATGTGTGTTGTGCCTGGAAACACTTCCTGAAATGTGGACGCCATCCTCAAACCAAACATAGCTGTCACCCCACTGATATGAAAATTCCTTTCATACTCATTGGCACCAACAAACCACAGAGACAGGCTTATGAGCAGACTTTGCTTATACATTTTGAAATCTATATTGAATCGCAAACACTATCTGTTCCTTTCTCTCAATTTCAATCATGATACTCATTATGTCTCTGGAGCCACAAAGCCAGATTCAAATCCTGGCTCCAAGCTCAACAGCTGTGTGGCCTTGGATACTCTGCTTAAAATGGAAATAATAATGGTGCCTGCTTCAGTGAGTTGTTGTTAAAGAGGACATAGTTAATATACGCAAACTGGTTAGAACAGTGCCTGGCACTATTTTATTATTATTAATATCTTACAGAATAAGTTCACTCTGTATGATTACAATTATTAAATAAATAATAAAGTGCATCCACATTTCATTAACAATTATTAAGTTCCCTAGAGCAGAGCGTGTTATGTAAAGTACAACTACTTAATGAAAATGAACATAAGGATAATGATTTAGGGACATGACTTTGAGGCTGTCTACTGCTTCTTAGTCAAACATAATGTACTTTATGGCATCATTCAAAGACAAGAGCAATAATTTTTCCACTACTTAGAGGTTTGCAAATGCATCATTTCTTCTGCTGAATGTCTGTTTTCCATCAGCTCTGAAAGGCTTATGTAAATGAAAGTGGATTCTGTCTGCGAGATTTAAATAATGTTGTTTTGTATTTTTTTGACACCAAGTGACTTTAAGCTCATGCCTTTGTTTCATTATTTGCTGTTTTATATATATTTACATATATATATATATATATATATATATATATATATATTTTCCCCCCTGACTTTTTTTCTGTTTAGAACACTGTAAATTTAGGCTTAATTATTCGTGGTCCTTCCTCTACCAGCTTCAGATTCAAAGGAGAAAGCAGACAGTGCATACACTGTCTTGAAATTATTTTTCATAATTCAGAGAATTCCAAATATGGACATTCCCAGGTCTTTTGTGCTGTTGCTACTCAAGGAAAAACATTATGTTCCATTTTTCTTAATACCTTTCTTGATCTTCTAAATTGTGTCATGCAAAAAATATCTAGGGTTCCTTGTTCCTTAGTAAGTAAGTGAAATTTGATTTTCTTCCAAAACCAGAATCCTTTTTTTTTTAATTAAAATCTATACCAATTTTATCCTGTGTGGAAAAGAAAATAAGCAATAGTAATAAATATGAAACTCATTCAAAGTTAAAACAGCCCTCCTCTAGTTTCCCACTTTCACCTTCTAAATCAACGGTGAATTCATTTTTCAATTTCCTAGACAAAATGGCAACAATCGTTAAGTAGTAGTGCTCCCTGCTATAAACGTCTTTAAATATCAGTAGCCCATAGGCATATTTTATTTTATTTTATTTTATTTTATTTTAAGCTATCTCCTATTAGAAACAAAACATATTTTATTTAGCTGACATATTTTTTAATTGAGTTATCACTTTAAAATCTGGATATTTTATATGAAAATTTGGATTTTCAGCTTCTTTTTAAAAATTAAAAGTTCCAGTATTTGTGGGTCCACATTCTCAACATGGCAAGCAGCTATCTAGAACTTAACAGCTGCTCCCATTAAAGGCAGTATGAGTTTCCAATGCCATTCAATATGCGGGGTGAAGAGCAGGGGGTTCCCACTTCCCTCACTGATGTTACTGCCTAGTAGTCCCTGGAGAGAGCTGAGACTGCAACCTCTGTTCTCCACCTTGAAATGTTTTTCCTAGTTTCCCAGGAATGAAGTGATATGGTTTGGCTGTGTCCCAACCCAAATCTCACCTTGTATTGCGATAATCCCTACATGTCAAGGACAGGGTCAGGTGGAGATCACTGAATTATGGGGCAGTTTCCCCCATACTGTTCTCCTAGTGGTGAATAAGCTCACAAAATCTGATGATTTTATAAATAGTAGTTCCTCTGCACAAGTTATCTTGCCTGCTGCCATGTAAGACATGACTGCTCCTCCTTTGCCTTCCACCATGATTGTGAGGCCACCCCAGCCATGAGGAACTATGAATCAATTAAGCTTCTTTCTTTTATAAATTACCCAGTCTTGGGTATGTCTTTATTAGCAGCATGAGAAGAGACTAATATGTGAAGCAGTGTCACAATTCCAACACTTTAAATGCGTATACTTTGATCCAACAATTCTACTGAAAAAAATCTATGGAAGGTCATACAAATATATATGGATGTCCACTACAACATTGCTTCCAATAGGAAAAAAATTGAATCAACCTAAATATTAATAGGAACTAGTTGAACAAATGATGGTGAATCCATGCAAGAGAATACTAGAGAGTCCCCTAAAGCAAAAAGTAAATCTAGGCATATAAAAATGGAAATATGTCCAAAATATATTAAGTGGGAAAAAAGCAAAATACAGAACAGTACATAATATGTGATCCAATCTATGCGGAAAATGGATTTCAACATTTCAGAAGAAAGCATAAGCAACTTTTAAAAACTACATTACTTTTATACTTTTAAAAGAAGGAAGTGGCCAGGTATGGTGGCTCATGCCTGTAATTCCAACACTTTGGGAGGCTGAGGCATCCACACAGAAACCCCATCCAAAGGTCACCAACATCAAAGACCAAAGGTAGATAAAATCTACAAAGATGAGGAAAAATCAGTGCAAAAAGGCTGAAAAGTCCAAAAACCAGAACACCTCTTCTCCTCGAAAGGATCACAACTCCTCGCCAGCAAGGGAACAAAACTGGATGAAGGATGAGTTTGATTAATTGACAGAAGTAGGCTTCAGAAGGTGGGTAATAACAATCTCCTCTAAGCTAAAGGAACATGTTCTAACCCAGTGCAAGGAAACTAAGAACCTTGAAAAAAGGTTAGAGGAATTGTTAACCTGAATAACCAGTTTCGAGAAGAACATAAATGACTTGATAGAGCTGAAAAACACGCCTAAGAACTTTGTGGAGCATACACAAGTATCAATAGCCAAATTGATCAAGTGAAGAAAGGATATCAGAGATTGAAGATCAACTTAGTGAAGACAAGATAAGAGAAAAAAGAATGAAAATTAATGAACAGAGCCTCCAAGAAATATGGGACTATGTGAAGAGACCAAACGTACATTTGATTAGAACCAAGTTGGAAAACATTCTTCAGGATATTATCCAAGAAAACTTCCCCAACCTAGTAAGACAGGCCAACATTCAAATTCAGGAAATACAAGAACAATCACAAAAATACTCCTCAAGAAGAGCAATCCCAAGACATAATTGTCAGATTCACCAAGGTTGAAATGAAGGAAAAAATGTTAAGGGCAGCCAGAGAGAAAGGTCGGGTTACCCACAAAGGGAAGCCCATCAGACTAACAGCAGATCTCTCTGCAGAAACCCTACAAGCTATAAGAGAGTGGGGGCTAATATTCAACATTCTTAAAGGAAAGAATTTTCCATCCAGAATTTCATATCCAGCCAAACTCAGCTTCATAAGCAAAAGAGAAATAAAATCCTTTACAGATAAGCAAATGCTGAGAGATTTTGTCACTATGTATCCTGCCTTACAAGAGCTCCTAAAGGAAGCACTAAATATGGAAAGGAAAAACTGGTACCAGCCACTGCAAAAACATACCAAATTGTAAAGACCATCAACACTATGAAGAAACTGTATCAACTAAAGGGCAAAACACCAGCTAGCATCATAATAACAGGATCAAATTCACACATAATAATATTAACCTTAAACGTAAACAGGCTGGCCGGTCGTGGTGGCTCATGCCTGTAATCCCAGCACTTTGGGAGGCCAAGGCGGGCGGATCACCTGAGGTCAGGAGTTCAAGACCACCCTGGCCAACATGGTAAAACCTCATCTTTAAAAAAAAGAAAAAAAAAATGTAAACAGGCTAAATGCCCCAATTAAAAGACACAGACTGGCAAATTGGATGAAGAGTCAAGACCCATCAGTGTGCTGTATTCTGGAGACCCATCTCAGGTGCAAAGGCATACATAGGCTCAAAATAAAGGGATGGAGGAATATTTACCAAGCAAATGGAAAGCAAAAAAAGCAGCAGTTGCAGTCCTAGTCTCTGATAAAACAGACTTTAAACCAACAAAGATCAAAAAAGACAAAGAACAGCATTACATAATAGTAAAGGGATCAATGCAACAGGAAGAGCTAACTATCCAAAATACATACGCACCCAATACAGGAGCACCCAGATTCATAAAGCAAGTTCTTAGAGAACTACAAAGGGACTTAGACTCCCACACCATAATAGTGGGAGAATTTAACACCCCACTGTCAATGTTAGACAGATCAAGGAGACAAAAAGTTAACAAGGATATTCAGGACTTGAACTCAGCTCTGGACCAAGTGGACCTAATAGACATCAACAGAACACTCCACCCCAAACCAATAGAATATATATTCTTGTCAGTACCACATCACACTTATTCTAAAATTGACCATATAATTGGAAACAAAACACTCCTCAGAAAATGTGAAAGAATGAAAATCATAACAGTGTCTCAGACCACAGTGCAATCAAATTAGAACTCGGGATTAAGAAAACCACACAGCTACATAGAAGCTGAATAACCTGCTCCTGAGTGACTACTGGGTAAATAACGAAATTAAGGCAGAAATAAATAAGTTATTTGAAACCAATGAGAACAAAGACACAATGTACCAGGATCTCTGGGACATATTTAAAGCAGTGTGTAAAGGGAAATTTATACCCCTAAATGCCCACAGGAAAAAGCAGGAAAGATCTAAAATCGACACCCTAACTTCACAATTAAAAGAACTAGAGAAGCAGGAGCAAACAAATTCAAAAGCCAGCAGAAGACAAGAAATAACTAAGATCAGAGCAGAACTGAAGGAAACAGAGACAAGAAAAACCCTTCTAAAAAAATCAGTGAATCTGGGGGATGGTTTTTTGAAAAGATTAACAAAATATGTAAACTGCTAGTCAGACTAATAAAGAAAAAAAAAAGAGAAGAATCAAATAGATGCAATAAAAAATGATAAAGGGGATATCCACTGGTCCCACAGATATACAAATGACCATCAGAGAATACTATGAACACCTCTACGCAAATAAACTGGAAAATCTAGAAGAAGTGGATACATTCCTGGACACATACACCCTCCCAAGAAAACCAGGGAGAAGCCGAATCCCTGAATAGACCAATAACAAGTTCTGAAAATTAATAGCCTACAAACCAAAAAAAGCCCAGGACCAGGCAGATTCATAGCTGAATTCCACCAGAGGTACAAAGAGGAGCTGGTACCATTCCTTCTAAAACTATTCCAAACAACAGAAAAAGAAGGACTCCTCTCTAACTCATTTTGTGAGGCCAGCATCCATCATTCTGATACCAAAACCTGGCAGAGACATAAAAAAAGAAAATTTCAAGCCAGTATCCCTGAAATTGTTGTGAAAATCCTCAATAAAATATTGGCAAACCAAATCCAGCAGCACATCAAAAAGCTTATCCAAACCAGCTTCATCGCTGGGATGCAAAGCTGGCTCAACATACACAAATTGATAAAAGTAATCCATCACATAAACAGAACCAATGACAAAAACCATATGATTATCTCAATAGATGCAGAAAAAGCCTACGATAAAATTCAACACTGATAAACTAGGTATTAATAGAACATGTCTCAAAATAATAGAGCTATTTATGACAAACCCATAGCCAATAGCATAGTGAATGGGCAAAAGCTGGAAGCACTCCCTTTGAAAACTGGCACAAGACAAGGACGCCTCTCTCACCACTCTTATTTAACATACTATTGGAAACCCTGGCCAGGGCAATCAGGCAAGAGAAAGAAATAAAGTTTATTCAAATAGGAAGAGAGGAAATCAAATTGTCTCTGTTTGCAGATGACATGATTGTATATTTAGAAAACCCCATCATCTCAGCCCAAAATCTCCTTGAGCTTGATAAGCAACTTCAGCAAAGTCTCAGGATACAAAATCAATGTGCAAAAATCACAAGCACTCCCCCACACCAATAATAGAGAGCCAAATCATAAGTGAACTCTCATTCACAATTGTAACAGAGAGAATAAAATACCTAGGAATACAACTAACAAGGGATGTGAAGGACCTCTTCAAGGAGAACTACAAACCACTGCTCAAGGAAATAAGAGAGAACACGAACAGATGGAAAAACATTCCATGCTCCTGGTTAGGAAGAATCAATATTGTGAAAATGGCCATACTGCCCAAAGTAATTTATAGATTCAGTGCTATCCCCATCAAGCTACCATTGACTTTCTTCGCAGAATTAGAAAAAATTACTTTAAATTTTATATGGAGCCAAAAAAGAGCTCATGTAGCCAAGATAATCCTAAGCAAAAAGAACAAAGCTGGAGGCATCATGCTACCTGACTTCAAACTATACTACAAGTCTACAATAACCAAACAGTATGGTACTGGTACCAAAACAGATGTATAGGCCAACGGAACAGAACAGAGGCCTCAGAAACAATGCCATACATCTACAACCATCTTATCTTTGACAAACCTGACAACAAAAAGCAATGGGGAAAATTTTTCCCAATGCTATTTAATAAATGGTGTTAGGAAAACTGGCTAGCCATATGCAGAAAACTGAAACTGGACCCTTTCCTTATACCTTATACAAAAATTAACCCAAGATTAATTAAAGGCTTAAATGTAAGACCTAAAACTATAAAAACCCTAGAAGAAAACCTAGGCAATACCATTCAGGACATAGGCATGGGCAAAGACTTCATGACTAAAACACCAAAAGCAATGGCAATAAAAGCCAAAATTGACAAATGGGATCTAATTAAACTAAAGAGCTTCTGCACAGCAAAAGAAACCATCACCAGAGTGAACAGGCAACCTACAGAATAGGAGAAAAATGTTGCAATCTATCCATTTGACAAAGGGCTAATATCCAGAATCCACAAAGCACTTAAAAAATTTACAAGAAAAAAACAACCCCATCAAAAAGTGGGCAAAAATTATAATAGACAGTTCTCAAAAGAAGACATTTATGCGGCCAACAAACATACAAAAAGAGCTCATCATCACTGGTCATCAGAGAAATGCAAATCAAAACCACATTGAGATACCATCTCATGCCAGTAAGAATGGCAATCATTAAAATGTCAGGAAACAACAGATGCTGGAGAGCATGTGGAGAAACAGAAACACTGTTACACTGTTGATGGGAGTATAAATTAGTTCAACCATTGTGGAAGACAATGTGGTAATTCTTCAAGAATCTAGAATCAGAAATACCATTTGACCCAGCAATCCCATTACTGGGTATGTACCCAAAGGATTATAAATCATCCTACTATAAAGACACATGCACACATATGTTTATTGCAGCACTGTTTACAATAGCAAAGACTTGGAACCAACCCAAATACCCATCAATAATAGAATGGATAAAGAAAATGTGGCACACATACACCATAGAATACTATGCAGCCATAAAAAAAGGATGAGTTCATGTCCTTTGCAGGGACATGGATGAAGGCAGAAACCATCATTCTCAGCAAACTAACACAGAAACAGAAAACCAAATACTGCATGTTCTCACTCATAAGCGGGAGTTGAACAATGAGAACATATGGGCACAGGGAGGGGAACTTCACATACTGGGGCCTGGTGGGGGGTTGAAAGAAAAGGGAGGGATTGTATTAGGAGAAATACCTAAAGTAGATGACAGGTTGATGGGTGCAGCAAACCACCATGGCACGTGTATACCTATGTAACAAACTTGTGCATTCTACACGTGTATGCCAGAGCTTAAAGTATAATAAAAAAAAAAAAAAGAAGAAGAAGAAGAAGGAGGAGGAGAAGGAGGAGGCTTCTAGAGGACCCATCACACTGGGCCCAAGGACCAGCATAAAAAAGACACAATGGGCCATTTTGGAAGCTGTGATTTTCAAGAGAGCTTTGTAGTTCATGTCGCCTCTGCTGTCTTTCGAAAAGTAGAGATAAGCAGGCAGAAAGGATAAGCAGGCAGAAAGGCAGGAGCTCCTCTAGGGAGAGCTGCCAAATTCAGCTCCAAATCCCTTTTCCAGCCCCTTTCACACTTGCATGGGGCCCTAGTGAGAAAGAGACAGAAAGAGAGAGAGAGAGACATGATACATTCTTTCTGTATTGCTGTTACTGCTTTGGGCAGAGTCAGGGAAGAAGAGAGAAGAACTAACTCTGTTTTCACCAGCAGAAACCTTAATGGATTAATGTAATACAGGAGTGTAAGAATTTGTTCTTTCCACTAAAGAGAGAACAAGGCCACACATTCCAATTATATGCTCAGAAAGGGCAGCCAGGGAACGCAGTTCTTGGCAGCAGCAGGCTTTCAGTGTTGCCTATCACAGAGGGGATTTTGCTGGGGACATGGGCAGCCGGAGGTAGTGGGTGCTCAGCCACTAGTGGGATGTTACACAACACCCACTGCGGGACTCCCAGCCCACCCTTCCCCAGGCCTCAAGAGCAGAGGCAACTGCCTGCCCTTCCCCGACCCTGTGATCCGCATCTCTAACCCTACAGAGCATCCAAGCCACATCAGAATAAAAGGACGGGGACACATGGCACTTCTAAAAGTTATCACCTCCTGCTAAAATATGTTTTTTGGGGGAAAATCATTAGCAATGAATTACCAAAAATAAAAAACCTCCATAAGGAAAAGACGAGCTGCATGGCACCCCCCCACAGCATACACACTAAACCCAACGATAAGTCTCCCTACCCTGCTCAATTCCTCTAAACACAAAGAAGCATGGAGGGTGTATTTAATACAGGTTTCTCCTCAGAGCTAGCTGATGAACACAGAAGTCAGAAAACAACTCAAATACGACTTTTGAAAGAAAGGAGAAAAAAACTATGATCCTCTTTGCTGTTTTCTCTTAACGTACAGAGTTCTCTCCTTTTTAATATTCTAGTGTTCTTAAATCAATAACTTTGGGTGTAGAGTTATGGCGAGGGTTCAAGCCTCATCACAAGTATCTCAAATATATAATGGATCCACTGCTGTCTGATCAATATGCACTATTTAAGGACTTTAAACAGGAAAAAAAAGAAAACTAATTCAGGCTTCACTAATTCAAAGTTAGTGATAATGCAAAGTACCCTTCAAACTTCAGTCTGAATCAACTAACTGCAGCTTGCTAAACAACTGGAAAGATTAGAGATGGACTGTTTACGCCATTTAAGATGATAAACTATCTTCACACTCTTCAACAGCCTTGCCTTGCACATAATTTGTGCCATTAAGGTACGAAGTGGAAATGAGTCTTATCTGTATATCAAGTAGGTCAATCAAGACTAGCTATAATTAGCAACCAGTGATAATATATGCTGCTAAAATACCTGCCCTTCATTTCCAATATCTCATCCCTCATTCCTTTTGTTATTTCAAGCTGATCGTCTGAGGAATTTTGCTATATAGCATCATCTGCACACAATAAGACATCAAACGGTGCTCACCTCTGAGTCTTTGGCCTGCTGATTACGAATGACTATCAGATTGTACAGGGTTCTGTCGTCATCTGCCTCTGTGTGGGACACATCATGGGGCATACTCCATAAATTCTTTTCATCATCTCTCACCAGAGTTGCTCCAAATGAGGAATATGGGTTGCTGTCACTGTGGTATAAAAAAAGGAAAGATTAGGGTTTTATAATATATATAATGTTATATATCATATGCATGCAACATGCAATATAAATTAAAACTTATATAATATAATATATAACTATATTGTCCAAAAAGTCTGAATTGTCTTTGATAATTAAGCATAACACAACAGAACAGTAAAAACAAACCAAAAATATAAATAAATCACTTTAAAAAGAACAGAACAGATGTACCTGAGCAGAGGTAATTACTACAGTTAAAAATGAAATTCAGCACTGAGTACCCCAGAAGCTAAGACAACAAAGAAAATCCACTTCTTTTTTTTTTTTTTTTTTTTTTGAGACAGAGTCTCACTTCATCACCCAGGCTGGAGTGCAGTGGCACGACCTCGGCTCACTACAGCCTCCACCTCTCAGGTTCAAGTAATTCTCCTGCCTCAGCCTACCAAGTAGCTGGGATTACAGGCACCTGCCACCATGCCTGGCTAATATTTGTATTTTTAGTAAAAACAGTGTTTCGTCATGTTGGTCAGGCTGGTCTTGAACTCTTGGCCTCAAGTGATCTCCCCACCTCGGCCTCCCAAAGTGCTTGGATTATAGGCGTGAGCCACAGTGCCCAGCCAGGAATAGAATTCTTGTGTGATTAAAAGAAGAAAACTATTAACATGAAGAGATGAATGTTTGACTGGTTCTGAGTTCAACGAAACACAGTAAACTCGGAGTACAATGATATATAATATCTATCAAATTCCTTACACCAGGAAAATTAAGTAATAAATATGCATACCCAAAGACTTTCAATAAACAAGGCAGAATGTTGAGTGAGAATTTCAGTAGCCCCATTCTGTACATTTGTTTTACAATTTATCCCTTATAAGGTGGTACCTGGGTGTGGACTTACAGAGAAGATTAATGACAGAACATCACATCTGGGGCATGCCTGCACTCAGCCCCAGTTAACTTCTGTGACCCACAGTTGACTTCTGTGGGAAGGACAGGCAGGATCACACTGAAGCTATTCACTTCATCTAACAATGTGTACAAAGTACTGGCTACATGCTAATCACAGGGCTCAATAAAATTGTGAGCAAAACAGACATGGTCCCAGTCCTTGGACCTCACTACAGTCTAGAAATATGGGAAATACATTAATGAGTGATCACATGACTATATAGTAAAAATTGTGATAACTCCCTTTATGGGGGAGCTCAGGAGGCCATGAGAACATATGCAAGCTGCTAAGAGAAAATCCTCATGAAGGCAGGTATCAGATAGGCATCATGAAGAGGAGGTGCTAGAGATTTAAGTGGAAAAACGAACAGAGATGCAGGCAAAGGAAACAGCGTCTTCAAAGGCCTGGGGTGGAAGGAAACCGGAAGTGTTAAGATGTCAGCAAACATGGGATGCCTAGAAGTTGACACTCAGGAAATCTTGCAACAGGAAGCAAAGTGCCAGTCCCCAGATTGGGGTTCAGCAGCAGAATCCCACTCAACCAGGGAAGGGCCCCAGCCCTAGAGTGATGGGGTACAGGTCAGACTGCCAATCACAGCCTCAAATTTGGGAAGACAAGGCTGGGGGTGGTGGGTCACACCTATAATCCCAACACTTTGGGAGGCTGAGGCAAGTGGATCCCCTGAGGTCGGGAGTTCAAGACCAGCCTGGCCAACATGGCAAAACACCATCTCTACCAAAAATACAAAAATTAGCCAGGCATGGTGACATATGCCTGTAATCCCAGCTACTTGGGAGGCTGAAGCAGGAGAATCTCTTGAACCAGGGAGGCAGATGTTGTGGTAAGCCAAGATTGCACCATTGCACTCCAGTTGGGCAAGAAGAGCAAAACTCTGTCTCTCTCTCTCACACACACACACACACACACAAATCTGGGATGAAAACTGGGGCCCACTTAGGAAAACTAGGGTAAAAGGTGAGGACAGGATGTTGGAACCAAGGCTAGCAGGAGGCCAGCTACCTGAATCGGCATGGGGCTTAGAGACTGAATGTTGAACAGTGCTCCTCGAATCCCTCTGGCTGCAGGTCAGAAGTTTAGGGTCTGGGACTGAACAAAGTAACTGGTCCAATGGGGAAAGGAACAGCTGATGGGGAATCAGACACAGCTCAAGCACCCTACGCTCACAAACACACTGTTTTTGCTGATTGATACCACAAAGGCTAGAACACAGGCAGCCCAGCAGCCTGGCTCTTCTTAACAATGATGAACCAGTGAAAGAGGAGGGAAATGATGCCTTTGGGCCCTGCCCATGTGAACTATAATGAGCATGTCAAATTCATGCATTGCATTCATTCCATTGTTTGTTTATTCAACAAATGTGGAATAAATGCCTGCTGTATACCGAGTACTGGGCTGGGTGTTATGGAGACATGAAGATAAATAGGACATCATCTCTGCCCTTCACATAATTATAATGCAATGAGATCAGTACATTTAAAAAAAAAAGTATACACAGATTGTTGTAGGAACAAAGAGGAAGAAGTAATAAATTATGTATAATGAGAAGGAAGTTCGAGAAAGATGGAGACAACATCTAACCAGATCCGAGGACTGACCAGGCTTCCACCAGAAAGAGAAACAAGGGCAGAGTTATTCCTCACAGAAGGATCAGCTCAAGCCAAAGCAGTGTATGGAGGCTTCAGGAACCACAGGGTTGGGGAATCGAGGTATTCCTGCATGACTGCCGCACGTGGTGCACAGAGCAAGGGAAATAGAGGGACATGAATAAGAAAAGGTAAGATGGGGTCAGACTAAAAGTAGTGCTGGTGCCCACGCTTCATTCTGTGAACTGCAACATTATCAACAGGATTTTGAGCCTTGTCTGGTCTGGATTTTAGAAGAATAACTCTGGACAAAGGAAGAAAAAGAAGATGGCTTAGGAGGGTGTCACAATCAACTGTCACACGGGGGTAGGTGTAATTTTCAAGCCATGCTCTTCGAGGTCCTGGTGTCAGGGGGCCTTGGGACCATGGTGGGGCAAGAGTGGAGGAAGAGATGGGCAGGGCTTTCCTGGAAGAGATAGAAAGAAGCCCACAAACCAACCACAACCAGAGCAGCTTCTCTATTCAAGTATTCTTTGCTAGCGCTAGAAGGAAGATTGTTTGGGGCACAGGAAAGGTGGGGTTCTATTGCTAAACAAATACATAATTTTGAACATTCTGAAATCATGACTGAGATAAAAGTAAGCAAGGTTGAGTGTGAGGGAAATAGCAGTGAGCGTGGAAATGAGGACCGATTCCAGCAGCATCTGAGAGAGGGCGACAGTAGCCCATGGTAGGAGGTACAGAAGTGCCTGCAAGGGTGATGCCTTTAACTGCATCATGTGGAGCAAAAGCCTAGGCTGACCTTACGGTCTGCTGGATGTTCAGGGAGATGTCAGGGATCCGGGTTTAGGAGTGAGGACAGGGCAGAGATCTAGAGGTGAGGGCAATACACAGCATTTCATGGTATCACAGAAGCAGGTCAGAGGATCAGAGGAACGGTCTTAGCAAAATAGGAGAGGGAAGAGAATAGGTGAGTCAAGAAAGAGAGATCAGGCAAGACGAGGAATTCCAAAGAGGAGGTGGACACCAGAGACATGTCAGTGACGAAGGATGATGACCCCAATTTCTTTCTGCAGCTGATGATACACAACTACTGCATAATATATTCAGCGCTTGAGCCAAGGGCTTCTGCATTCCACCCCTCATGTTACACAAGCATCTGAGGTAAGAAGGACGGATGGCATTGACCCACTTTGCAGATAAGGACAAGATTACTGCAGTGTTTGACTTCTTCTGGGCCAGGCAGCCAGCTGACAGTCCCCCCAACATGAGTTCCCTGGTGGGTATCTCAGAGCAGCCACTGTCATATAACTTAACATCCAAATGCTGCGTCAAGGATGTACTCACAGCAAAGCAGCTGAGATAATGACTACCTATGTGGATGACCCCTGGACAAACCAACAGGTTCCTTCCCCTCGGGCTTGTCCCCAGGACGCATTCTCCTTGAGTCACCCAGACCTGGCACAGAGCTTCCACCAGGCACTGCAGCTATGGCTTCCGACATCACAATAAATGCACCTCTGGGGCAATGAAACCCCGGTACTTTTCAGGACGTCTTCCATCATTCCCCAGATGTGTTTCATTTCTATGTCTTTTCTCCTCAACAGGTAGGTAAGCTCCTCTAAGGCAAGGGTTGCATCTAGTATTTCTTCTATTCCCCACATCACCTAGCAGGGTCCAAGGACACAGCAGTTGCCTTAAAAGTACTTGTTGAGGTTAGGTGTGGTGGCTCAAGCCTGTAATCCCAGCACTTTGGGAGACAGAGGCGAGATGATCATGAGGTCAGGAGATCAAGACCATCCTGGCCAACATGGTGAAACCCCATCTCTACTAAAAATACAAAAATTAGCCGAGTATGGTGGCATCCCAGCTACCTGTAGTCCCAGCTTCTCGGGAGGCTGAGGCAGGAGAATGGCTTGTACCCAGGAGGCGGAGGTTGCAGTGAGCCAAGATCACGCCACTGCACTCCAGCCTGGCAACATAGCAAGACTCTGTCTCAAAAAAAAAAAAAAAAAAAAAAACTTGTTGAATGCAACAAACTGTGCTGTGATTCCCAACTTGCTGAAGGAAATTCCAGACATAATTCATTGTTACCGCCTTTTTAAAATTTCTCTAAAGCAGGAGGTTTAGAAAGGAGTCAGTATGTACCTGAAAAATCAGTAAAAATTACATTAGACCATGAATAATCTGGCCACCTTTTTACTTTACTAAGCCACAATTTCTTTTCCTATTTTAAAATGAACTCAAATAAAATAAAATAATAAAATAATGATCTCAGCTGCCTCCCTGGCCAATTCCCCACTATCTCACAACCTCTCTCTCTCTGCCCCTCCTCTCTCTAGCTGTCTCTCTCTCTGTCTCCCTTTCCTCTGTCTTGCTCTCTCTCACTTCTGCTTATTTTCCTCTTTCTCTGTTTTTCCTCTCCTCTCTCTAGCTGTCTCTGTATTTCTGTCTCTCCCCTCTTTGTCTCACTTATCTCATCCATCCACACACATACATGCATGACTTCAACCAACAAAAAACACTAGCCACTCATCCTTAATCTACAAGTCCAAGTAAAGCTCTATAGGAAGGTCAACCCCGGCCCGTTTAGAAGTGCCCATGTCTCCAGAAGGTGAGTGCCTCCTGGGTTCTCGCCATATCTAGCCCTACCCAAATCAGAAGCAGTGTTCCCCTAACAAGCCTCCACCTCTGCGTAGGCACTGATATTCAGGGGATGATGTAAACCAGGGAAAAGAACCAACCACTGTGCCCCTGGCCAGCAATGCCTCCCAGCAGCGGTGTTCTCTGCGAGCTCCTGGGCCCTCCCCGGCAGGTTCTGACCTGCTTATGGCCAGAGAGCAGCCTCCTCCACTCTGCCCCGCTGCCTCTCCAGACCCGGACCTGGCTCCTGCTTCATTCTTATTCAGCAAGTCAAGTTTCTTTGGGGCACAGGAAAGGTGGGGTGCCACTGTTAAATAAATAAATAAGTTTTTTCAAAATACTGGTGAAAATGGGCCAGGCACAGTGGCTCATGCCTATAATCCCAGCACTTTGGGAGGCCAAGGCAGGAGGATCACGAGGTCAAGATATCAAGACCATCCTGGCCAACACGGTGAAACCCCATCTCTACTAAAACTACAAAAAAAAAAAAAAAAAAAAGGTAGGCGTGTTGGCGTGCACCTATAACCCTAGCTACTCAGGAGGCTGAGTTAGGAGAATCACTTGAACCAGGAGGTGGATATTGCAGTGAGCCGAGATGGCATCATTGCACTCCAGCCTGGTGACAGAGCGAGACTCCACCTCAAAAAAAAAAAAATAACTGGTGAAAATGCACAGGGCATGTGAGCTCATTCAGCAGCCTCAGAAGCCTCTGTGAGAGCTGGCCTGGCTCACCAGGTCCTGGGTCCCATTCTTTTTCACTCCTGCACAGCCACCAGGTCACGGTATCAAGCCACATTGTTTTAAAACTTTCAACTCTTTGAACAGAGAGGCTAGAACAGAGAAAAGCATACAGCAAAGGGCCTAAGGAGAAGCAGCTTTGGAACCTCTGTCCATCCCAGACCATGAAGGGCTCTGGGGCCTGTGTAAAGAGAATGTAGTGCAAAGGCCCTGAGGTCTGGGCCTGAGCCCAGGGAGGACATACGTGGGGAAGCGGAACATAAGTCAGAAGCTTCCCTTTCTCTCCCTCCCCCATATAATGAGTTCTAAAAGGCTCTAAAGAAAGTGAGAATGAGGGCTGGGTGCGGTGGCTCACGCCTGTAATCCCAGCACTTTCGGAGCCTGAGGCAGGCAAATCACAAGGTCAAGAGATCAAGACCATCTTGGCCAACATGGTGAAACCCCATCTCTACTAAAAATACAAAAAAATTAGCTGGGCATGGTGGCATGTGCCTGTAATCCCAGCTACTCGGGAGGCTGAGGTAGGAGAATCACTTGAACCCAGGAGGCAGAGGTTGCAGTGAGCCAAATTGTGCCACTGCACTCCAGCCTAGGCAACAGAGTGAGGCTAGGTCACCAAAAAAAAAAAGAAAGAAAGAAAGAAAGTGAGAGTGGTTGTTTTTCCCCTGGCCACCATCTGCTGATGATAAATATTTTATTAACATCAGGCATTTGAGAGGTGGCTCTGATGTTACACACTAAGCTGCTTTTACTCTTAAATGGAAGGGTGAGAAAAGTCTCAGATTTTACCCTTAATCCCACCCAGGGGCACAAGCCCCAATCAATCCAGAGTTTTTTCTTTCAACATGATCTCTAGCTTAAAAAGAAACTTGAGGTTTATAAGTACTAACTTCTGCCTGGGGATATGGCTGCAAAGTGCTAGTCAGCCTTGAAGCGATTTACCAAGAGTTCCTCCCGATTCCTCACTACTAACAAGGGCTGCCTGTAAAAGACCTTGGCAGGCTCCACAAAATGCAGTGCACACAGGCTGGCTGCGGCACCAGCAGTTCCTGTGATGTTACTGCTCTCCCCACAGGCCATGTGGCAGTGGCCACTAGCTTAAGACTGAAACTCTGAAAACAGCAAAGAAAGAAAATCTCCAGTCAACAGCAACCAATGGTCCAAAAACACAAGCTGCCAGGTCCACGCCCTTGACGCTCACAGACTCTTGGTCTGATTTCCTGCTAGGAAGTCGCTGGCCTGCTACCCCCCTGGCTTCAAGACCTTTCCATTCTTCCCTCTACTAAGACCTCCCTGGGATGGAGCAGGTGAACCTGAGATCTTCTACCTCGCCAGCCTCACCTTCCTTCCCTCCTCCCTCTCCTTCTTTGTCTTTCCTTCCGTCCTTCCTTTCTCCCCTTCCTGCTTTCTTTCCTCCTTTTTTCTTTCTTCCCCCCTCCTATCCTTTCTTTGTTTCTTTCTCTCCCTCTCCTTCTCTTTCTCTCTTCTCTCTTTCTCTCCCTCTCTTCCTCTCTCTTCTCTCTTTCGCTCCCTCTCCTCCTCTCTCTTGCTCCTTTCTCTCTCTTTTCTCTCTGTCTTTCCATCTCTCCATCCTTCCTTCGTTCTTTCATCTTTCTGTCTTCGCTGCTTCCGGGACACATATTGGCTTTCTCTTACCTGTGATTCAGTGTTTATTTTTTTTTATTTTTTAATTTTATTTATTTGTTTATTTGTTCGTTTTGAGACAGAGTCTCGCTCTGTCGCCCAGGCTGGAGTGCAGTGGTGCGATTGTTCCAACGGTTCCGGCGCTTTCCTTAGCACTCACCACCTACACTCATGATCTCCTTCAACCCCAGAGATGTGACCTGGCTCAATGTGAAGAAAGAAAAGCCCTGGGCAGCCTTTCCTGGCACCCCTCTCTGATGTGCCCCTACCCTTTGGGCTTTCTGTTCTCATGCTGAAGCAGAGCCCTGTGTGATCCTGCTTCACATATCTGTACCCTGCTTTCAAGGCTTGAGGATGGTCCTGACAGGCACGTTGTGAAGCAAGCACTGTTTGGAATTGTGTCACCCAGCCAAGGAAACACGAGGGCCCAGGAGGATGAGACCCAGTCTTTGGTCTCTCCTCTGCTTTCATTCACTCCTGGTCACTTCATCTAGTTCCATGCCTTTAAACATCTTCCACATGAGGAAGACTCCCAAATCTGAATCCCCAGCTCAGTACTCTCTCCCAGATTTCAAATTTCCCATCTCCACTGGGATGTCTCACAGACAACACAAGCTCAGCGTGGTCCAGACCAAGCACCTGCTCCTCCCACTAAACACAACCACAGGCTCCTGACTCAGATGATGGCAACTCCATCCTTCCCATTGCTCAGGCCAAGATCTTGGAGGGCATCTCCCACTTCCGCATCCCTACATCCTGTCCATCAGAAAATCCTATTGGCTCTACATTAAAAAATACCCACCTCTACCATACACCCTGAGCCAAGGCTTCTTATGTTTTGCATAAGAATTTCTGCAATTATCTTTGTTACCCACCCATTTCTTTCTAGTCTTAACAAAACAGCCAAAGTGATCCTTTTAATACGGAAATCACATCATGTCATCCCTCAGCTCAAAACCTGCCAGTGGCTAACCCATTTGGCCCAGAGTGCAAGCCCAGGTCCTGCAGTGGTCCACAGGCCTGCAGTGACACTCTGACCACTCTGCCCTCTTCCGTTCCCTGAACCCATCAGTCACACTTTGACCTCAGGGCCCTGGCACTGGCCGATCTTCATCTGCCTAGAATGTTTTCCTCCAGGTAGCCACATGCCTCACTCCTCCCTCTCCTTCAAATCTTTGTTTAAATACCACCTCCTTGACAAAGCCTGCCCTGACCATTTAAAATTGCAAACATGCCTCCTTCTGTGCTCTACTTTTGTTTCCCATTGTTTATTGTGCCCCCCACCACTACCGCCACCACCACTAGAATAAAAGTCACAAGGACAGGGATCTGTATATACTTTGCTCAATGATGTGTCTCAAGGGCTTAAAACAGTGCCTGGCAACACAATTGTTGACCCCGGGAGGCGGAGGTTGCAGTGAGCAGAGATCATGCCAACATACTCCAGCCTGGGTGACAGAGTTAGACTCTGTCTAAAAAAAAAAAAATGGTGCCTGACACATAGTAAATGCTCAATAAATAGTTGATGAACCAATGCACTCTTGTTTCCCAAGTTCACGGAACTCTAAACTGTAGAGATGAGTATGGACTCTGTGTCTTCAGGCTCACGGACAAGCCCCTAACATTTTTTTAGCGGTTTAAATGTATGGAAATTGGCTTTACGACACATGCACACTAATGTTCATTGCAGCACTGTTTATAATAGCAAAGACCTGGAACCAACCCAAATGCCCATCGATATAGACTGAACAGGGAAAATGTGGTACGTATACACCATGGAATACTATGCATCCATAAAAAACGATGAGTTCGTGTCCTTTGTAGGGACATGGATGAATCTGGAAACCATCATTCTCAGCAAACTGACACAAGAACAGAAAATCAAACACCACGTTCTCACTCATAGGCAGGTGTTGAACAATGAGAACATGTGGACACAGGGAGGGAAGCATCACACACTGGGGTCTGTGGGTGGGGAGCTAGGGGAGGGACAGCAGGGAATGGGGAGTTACGGAGGGATAACATGGGGAGAAATGCCAGATATAGGTGATGGGGAGGAAGGCAGCAAACCACACTGCCATGTGTGTACCTATGCAACAATCTTACATATTCTTCACATGTACCCGAAAACCTAAAATGCAATAAAATATATATTTAAAAAAAAAAAAAGCCAGGCACGGTGGCTCATGCCTGTAATCCCAGCATTTGGGAGGCTGAGGCAGGTGAATCACCTGAGGTCTGGAGTTTGAGACCAGCCTGACCAACATGGAGAAACCCCATCTCTACTAAAAATACAAAATTAGCAGGGTGTGGTAGAGCATGCCTGTAATCCCAGCTACTTGCGTGGCTGAGGCAGAAGAATCGATTGAACCTGGGTAGGTGGAGGTTGCAGTGAGCAGAGATCGTGCCACTGCACTCCAGTCTGGGCAACAAGAGTGAAACTCCATCTAAAAGAAAAAGAGACAAGGCAATCTGCCAGAGCTAGGGTTGGGGGTAGGGTTTCCTTACTTATCTAGAAGGCTGAAAGCAACTAGCCAACTCTGCCTGGAGCTATGGCTTACAGGAAATAACTCTTAAATTGCTTGACACAGACTCAGCTTCAAAAACAGAAAGCCGCTGGGGTGGCTCACACAGGTAATCCCAGCACTTTGGGAGGCAGGTGGATCACCTGAGGTCAGAGACCAGCCTGGCAAACATGGTGAAATTTTGTAAAAATACAAAAATTAGCCAGGCATGGTGGTGCATGCCTGTAATCCCAGCTACTCGGGAGGCTGAGGCAGGAGAATCACTTCAACCTAGGAAGCAGAGGTTGCAGTGAGCCGAGATCATGCCCCTGCACTCCAGCCTGGGCAACAGAGTAAAACTCTTTCTCAAAAAAACAAAAACAAAATCAAAAAGATCAATCTACCTGCTAGTTCTGTGACTGGATCTGCAATATCCACAATATCAACAGGCTCTCTAAGGAGCAGGAACTCTAAACTTTGTTCTTTTTGGGTCTAGAAGCAATCAAAACTACTTACAAGGAAGAGTGAACACAAGAGGCACAGTGAAAGTTAGCCAGTTCTCAAGAACAGAAGACAACTAAAGCTGCTGTACATCTTGAATAACGTTCCAATCTCCATTTCCTGAATATGTATCTATTAAGACTGCTTCTGTTGCGCTCTCAAATCTCTCAGTATTTATAGGATAAATCCTCAGTAGTTAAGGTAACCAGAAAGAACACACTTAAACCTTTTCTACCTTCCCAACAAACCAACAATCATAATAATCTGAAAACATATTTTTTAAATACAGAGTTTTGCTCTTGTTGCCCAGGCTGGAGTGCCATGGCGGGATCTCAGCCACCGCAACCTCAGCCTCCAGAGTTCAAGAGATTCTCCTGCCTCAGCCTCCTGAGTAGCTGAGATTACAGGTATGTACCACCATACCCGGCTAATTCTGTATTTTCAGTAGAGACAGGATTTCTCCATGTTGATCAGGCTGGTCTCGAACCACCGACCTCAGGTAATTCCCCCCTCCTCGGCCTCTCAAAGTGCTGGCATTCCAGGCGTAAGCCACCTCGCCCAGCCTGAAAAGATCATTTTTTAATGCAATAAAGTTATAAAAACCTATCCCTAACTGATAGCCCTTGAAAAGTACAAAAATAAGCATCCAGATTTACCAGTTAAAGTGTCTGCATCTAGATTTACCAATCAAAGAAAAGTGTCTTTATAACTAAATTTGTTGAGTAGGCCTAAGCAAACTTTAAAGTGGTATGGAATCTCTCATATTTAGCTTTCCTATTATCAACTAGACACAGGACTTTGCTACCGCTAGGAAGGGAGTGGTTTCCAGTTTTAGGATGATATAATTAAAAGGTATTAAAAAGGAATTAAAAATAGTCTCAAGAGAATAACTTGAAATAAAAACTGTGTTTTAGTAAAATACAAGTCAAATTAGTAATCCATCACTTAAATCCTAGATCTATGTCTGCTACTACCTAGCTGTGGGACTTTAGCTAACCTCCCTAGGCTTCAGGTCCTTGATCTGTTTAAAAAAGAACACTTTATGAGGTCTCTTGGGCTCTTCTAATTCTGACATCATAAAATTCTATTAAATGTATGACAGGAATGTATGCTAAGTGTAAACATATTCAGCATTTACACAGTGTTTTCAACACCTTCAAAAAACTTTACCAGTGCTATCCACTACTTTCTCCTCCCAAAGTCACATAAACAGAATCTAAAAACAAAACATGGCTAGGCACAGTGGCTAGGCTAGTGCCTGTAATCACAGCACTTTGGAAGGCAGAGGTCGGGGAAGCTCTTGAAGCCAGGAGTTCGACTAGCCTAGGCAACATACCAAGACTCTGCCTCTAAAAAAAAAAAATTAGCCAGGCATGGTAGTGCATGCCTGAGTCCCAGCTACTGAGGAGGCTGCGGCAGGAGATTACTTGACCTCAGAGTTCAAGGCTGTAGTGACTATGATCACACCCACTGCACTCCAGCCTGGAAGACAGAGTGAGATCCTGTCTCTACAACATTAAAATTAAAAACAATTACTTGGTATATTCTCCGGAGTTTTTGGCAAAAAAAGAAAAAAAACTTAAAAACATTTTCTGAGATATTTCCAAAATAATTTTTAATATGGTAGAACTTTGAGGTATAATTTATATATACTAAAATTCATTCTTTTTAGTGTACACTCCTGAATTTGAAAAACACATAACTATGTAACCACCACTACAATCAAGATACAGGACAGATACAGAAGATATATAGAACACCCAAAAAAATTCCCTCATGCGCTCAGCAGTCAAACTCTCTTCCAATCCCTGGCAACCATTGATCGGTTTTCTTTCCCTATAGTTTTGCCTGTTCCAAAATACCACAAAAATGAAATCACATGGTATGTAGCCTTTTAAGTCTGACTTCCTTCATTTAGCATAATGCATTTGATACTGAACAATGTTAGTGAATGCATTCATTGCAAAATAGTATGCCATTGTATAGATGTGCCAACCTTTATCAATTTACCAGTTGAAGTGCAGATGCATTATTTCCAGTTTTGGGCAATTATTAGGTTGGTGCAAAAGTAATTACGGTTTTTGTCATTAATATAGCATTAAAGGCCAGGCACAGTGGCTCATGCCTGTAATCCCAGCACTTTGGGAGGCCGAGGCAGGTGGATCACGAGGTTTCAAGACTAGCCTGGCCAAAATGGTGAAACCCTGTCTCTACTAAAAATACAAAAATTAGCTGGGCATGGTGGCAGGCGCCTGTAATCCCAGCTAGTCGGGAGGCTGAGGCAGAGAACTGCTTGAACCCGGAAGGTGGAGGTTGCAGTGAGCCAAGATTGCGCCACTGTACCCTAGCCTGGGCAATAAAGCGAGACTCTATCTCCAAAAAAAAAAAATAATAAGGCATTAAAGCCAGGCACGGTGGCTTACACCTGAAATCCCAGCACTTTGGGAGGCTGAGGTGGGTGGATCACTTGAGGCCAGGAGTTCAAGACTAGCCTGGCCAACATGGTAAAACCCAGTCTCTACTAAAAATACAAAAATTAGTCAGGTGTGGTGGCACATGCCTGTAATCCCAGCTACTCGAGAGGCTGAGGCAGGAGAATCACTTGAAACCCTGGGAGGCAGAAGTTGTAATGAGCCAAGATCACGCCACTGCACTCCAGCCTGGGCCACAGAGCAAGACTCTGTAAAAAAAAAAAAAAAAAAAAAAAAAAAAGGCATTAAGATGGCAAAAACTGCAATTACTTTTGCATCAGAAGTAATTACATGACATTTGCATGTAAGTTTTTATGTGACTGTGTTTTCATTTTACTTGAATAAATATCCAGGAGTGAAACCGTTAGATTATGGTAAGTGTACATTTAATTATGTACGACAACCTGCCAAACTGTTTTCCAAAGAGACTATACAAACAATGAATAAGGGTTTTTGGGCCAGGCGCAGTAGCTCACACCTGTAATTCCAGCACTTTGGGAGGCTGAGGCAGGAAGATGGCTTGAGGCCAGGAGTTCGGAGACCAAGCCCGGGTAATACAGTGAGATGCCATTTCTATAAAAAAGGTTATTAGGCCAGGTGCAGTGTGGCTCATGCCTGTAATCCCAGCATTTTGGGAGGCTGACGTGGGCAGATCATGAGGTCAGGAGTTCAAGAGCAGCCTGGCCAACATAGTGAAACCAAGTCTCTACTAAAAATATAAAAAATTACCCGGGTGTGGTGGCAGGCACCTGTAATCCCAGCTACTTGGGAGGCTGAGGCAGAAGAATTGCTTCCAGCCTAGGTGACACTGCAAGACTCCATCTCAAAAAAGAAAAAAAAAGTTTTTTTTTTAATTAGCCAGGTGTAGTGGTACATGCCTGTAGTCCCAACCACATGAGAGGCTGAGGTGGAAGGATCGCTTGAGCCCAGGAGGTCGAAGCTGCAGTGAGCCATGATTGTGCCACTGCACTCTAGCCTGGGTGACAAGGTGAGAGACTCTTTCTCAAAACAAAACAAAAAAAGTTTTTGAATTTTGTTTTTTGAGACAGAGTCTCACTCTGACACCTAAGCCAGAGTGCAATAGCGCAATCTCGGCTCACTGCAATCTCTGCCTCCAAGCTTAAGCAATCCTCCCACATCAGCCTCCCAAATTACTGGGATTACAGGAGCACACCACCACGTCCAGTTAATTTTTGTGTTTCTGTAGAGACAGGGTTTCAGCATATTGCCCAGGCTGGTCTCAAACTCCTGGGCTCAAGCTATCCTCCTGCCTTGGCCTTTCAAAGTGCTGGGACTGTAGGCATAAACCATCATGTCCAGCAGTTTTTCAACGTTTCTAAGGAAACACAAATTTAGACCTTATGTCACATATTTCACAGAAAGATCCCAAGTAGATCCAGATATTTATCAAAGGAAATTATTTTCCTATGTCCTATTTATAGAAAGTAGAAGTTAACAAAGGAAGCTGATTTGATCAATATTATGCATTTATCAAATAGACAAAAAAAAATTTTTTTTTTTTTGAGACAGTCTCACTCTGTCACACAGGCTGGAGTGCAGCGGCGAGATCTCGGATCACGGCAACCTCTGCCTCCCGGGTTCAAGCAATTATCGTGCCTCAGCCTCCAAAGTTGCTGGGACTACAGGAGTTCACCACCACGCCAAACTAATTTTTGTATTTTAAAATACATGATGTATTTTACAGTGTAAAACTCAGACTTTCCCCTGCTTTATTTTTAGTAGAGATGGAGTTTTACACTTTAAAATACATCATGCTTGAAATCACACTCATAAATCCTATAGGTCATTAATTCTGTGTGTGTTTCAATCCATTTGGCTAAAAGTGGGTTTAAACTATTTAGAATGGAAGACTCTAAGTGGTTTTATTTATACAACATAGGTACTCTGGTCATTCTGGACATAATGAGAAGTAAGCAAAGAGAAGAAAAGATACAGTAAAAGCTTTGGTCCGTCCAACTTACTTGTTCAACTGGGCCCAGGGGACAATTCTTGGTTCTTTTTTTTTGCTTTTGCTTTTTTTTTCTGAGACAGGGTCTTACTCTTGCCATCCAGGCTGGAGTGCAGTGGTATAATCTCGGCTCACCGCAGCCTCGACTTCCAGAGCTCAAGCAATCCTCCCACCTCAGCCTCCTAAGTACCTGGGACTATAGGCATGCACCATCACATCTGACTAATTTTTTGTATTTTTTGTAGAGATGGGGTTTTACCATGTTGCCCAGGCTGGTCTCAAACTCCTGGGCTCAAGCCAAAGTGCTGGGATTATAGGTGTGAGCCACTGTGCCTAGCTCGAATTATTTTTTTTCATAGAGAGGCAATAAATTTATTAACATTAAAAATTATGTATCTTTTCTACAATACATTTCTTTTTAAATTTATTTCCATAGGTTATTGGGAAACAGGTGGTATCTGGTTACATGAGTAAGTTCCTTAGTGGTAACTGTGGGATTTTGGTGCACCCATCACCCGAGCAGCACACATTGCACTCAATTTGTAGTCTTTTATCCCTCACCCACTTCCCATCCTTTCTCCCTGAGTCCCCAAAGTCCACTGCATCATTCTTATGCCTTTGCATCCTCATCCAGTTCCAATAATTCTTTTTTTTTTTTTTTTTTAAGACGGGGTTTCACCATGTTGGTCAGGCCGGTCTTGAACTCCCAACCTCAGGTGATCTGCCCGCCTTGGCCTCCAAAGTGCTTGGATTACAGGAGTGAGCCACCACGCCCCGGCCTGCTCCAATAATTCTTAATGAGACTATCCACTTTCTCATGAAACCTTCCACTTTCTCCCCATCAGTCTCCTGGTTTCATTTTCTTCTTTATCCAACTTCAATTTTACAGTCTGTCAATATAATCATTCTTCTTACACAAATCAATGTCTCCTGTCTCCTGTGTCTCTCCCCTTCACACTGTCTTGACAAAACTGCAGCCAACCTTCCTCACGACTGCAACAGAGCAGTGGAATATTGTAGAAAATCAAACATCCAAACTGGTTATTGTCATAAATTCACAATCAACAACCTCAACCACAGCAATATTACTCCACAAGCTCCCTGGGCTGATAGCTTTTCTTCAGTCCTCAAACATCTCACCATTCTTCTCCATTCCTCCCACCCTTTTTAAATTATGATACTTTCATTAAGAAAACTGTAGCCATTAGATAGAAATTCCCTATGCTTTCCATAGTCAAATTTATAAGTCACCCTCCCCCCACCCCAACTGAACCAGTCATCTCCTTTCCCCTACTTTAATTTTTTTGAGAGAGAGTCACTCTGTCGCCCAGGCTGGAGTGCAGTGGCACAGTCTTGGCTCACTGCAGCCTCTGCCTCCTGGGTTTAAGTGATTCTCCCACCTCAACCTCCCCAGTAGCTGGGATTACAGCCACGCACCACCATACCCAGCTAATTTTTGTATTTTTAATAGAGACAAGTTTTCACTATGTTGGCCATGTTGGCATGGTATCTCATGCCTGTTATCTCAGCATTTTGGGAGGCCGAGGAAGGCAGATCACTTGAGGTCAGGAGTTCCAGATCAGCCTGGCCAACATAGTGAAACCCTGTCTCTACTAAAAATACAAAAAATTAGCTGGGCATGGTGGCACGAGCCTGCAATCCCAGCTACTCAGAAGGCTGAGGCAAGAGAATCACTGGAACCCAGGACGTGGAGGTTGCAGTGAACTAAGATTACGCCACCGCAGTACTTCAGCCTGGGAAACAGAGCGAGACTCTGTCTAAAAAAATAAAAGTAAAAGCTACTCTTCCTCACACACACTAAGCTTCAGTGTCTCAAAAATTTAAGCTCCTGCGTTTTCTCACATGCAGGATGTACTGCCTCCAGCTTTCTATGCAGTGGTTCCTTCTAGGTCTTCATACACATTTAAATGTCAACCCTAAGTACAGCCTTCACCCACAAGATCAAAACAGGTTCCTTTGTTACTCTCTCATCCTGGCATACTATTCATTATTTTTATCACATATTCTTACATGGCAATTTTCCTATATATTTATCTTCTTATTTTATGTCTCCTTCCATTATACTATAAGCTCCATTAGGGCAGAGATTATTAAATAGATTCAACTCAAATATCATTCAGGATCCACTACATGCAAGGAATCTTGATAGGCAACTTGGAAGTTACAAAGAGTAAATCAAAGTAACAAAGATCCTGTTCCCAGTATGTACCAAATCTATTTGTAGAGATAACTGCACTCTATTTGGAAAAATAACTGCATTTTTTTTTTTAGTCAGGGTCTCACTCTGTTGCCCAAGCTGTAGTGCAGTGGCATGATCACGGCTGACTGCAACCTCCACCTCTGGGTTCCAGTGGTTCTCCTGCCTCAGCCTTCCAAGTAGCTGAAGCTACAGGCACTCACCACCACACCCGGCTAATTTTTGTATATTTAGTAGAGAGAGGGTTTCACCATGTTGGCCAGGCTGGTCTTAAACTCCTAGCCCCAAGTGATCTGCCCACCTCTGCCTGCCAAAGTGCTGGGATTATAGGCATGAGCCATCCGCCCAGCCTGCATTCTTAACTATAATGCAAAGTAGATAACATACCATACAAAATCGGTACAAAGTGCTATAGAATAGAAAGAGAAAGAGACAAAATGTAGAGAAAATGATGAAAAAAGCCTTTATAGAAAAAGAGGGTACAGCTGGGTGTGGTGGCTCATGCCTGTCATCACAGCACTTGGGGAGGCCAAAGCAGTGGATCACAAGGTCAGGAGATCGAGACCACCCTGGCCAATGTGGTGAAACCCCATGTCTACTAAAAACACAAAAATTAGCTGAGAGTGGTGGCGTGTGCCTGTAATCCGAGCTTCTTGGGAGGCTGAGGCAGGAGAATCCCTTGAACCAGGGAGCCGGAGGTTGTAGTGAGCTGAGATCGTGCCATTGCATCATTTCAGCCTAGGCAACAAAAGCGAAACTCCATCTCAAAAAAAAAAAAAAAAAAAAAAAAAAAGGGCCGGGTGCGGGGGCTCACCCCTGTAAAACCACCACTTTTGGGGGCCAAGGCAGGCGGATCACCTGAGGTCAGGAGTTCAAGACCAGCCTGATCAACATGGTGAAACCCTGTCTCTACTAAAAATACAAAAATTAGCTGGGTGTGGTGGCGTATGTCTGTAATCCCAGCTACTCAGGAGAGTGAGGCAGGAGAATCACTTGAATCCAGGAGGCAGAGATGGCAGTGAGCCAAGATCATGCCACCACACTCCAGCCTGAGCAACAGAGCAAGATGCCGTCTCAAAAAAAAAAAAAAAAAAATCCAGGTAAAGTGTTGCTCAAAAAAAAAAGTACCTCTAGGCTGGGTACAGTGGCTCACACCTGTAATCCCAGCACTCTGGGAGGCTACAGTGGGAGAATCACTTGAAGTGAGGAGTTCAAGACCAGCCTGGACAACATAGCAAGACTTCATCTCTATTTTTTAATTTTGTAATTGAAAAAAAAAAAAAAAAAAAAGAAAAACAGTAGCTCTCTACAAAACACAACCTGAAGTCTTTTGAATCATTCAACTGATCAAAGTTCCCACCAATATTAGCCAATAGCAAATGTGTACTCAAAAAAATCAATATGAATTATCATTATATAAAACTTCTGAGAAATCTTATGTTTGGAATAATTATTTCATTTTACTTTTAATTATAAATTCACCTCTGCTCTTACAAATCAGAATAAATCCGGATCCATACACAGCAATAAAACATACAATCTTTTATTAAGATATTTACTATCAATCTGCAAATTTGCCTTTGTCAAAGATATTTACCAAAGCAAAAAAAAGTAAGTGTGCAATATATTTAGTCATCTGGAAAATTTAAGTTAAAACTACCCTAAGATGCCACTTCATACTCATTAGAATGACTAAAATCAAAGAGACTAACAACTCAAGTAGTGGCACGGATATGGAACAAATGATCTCATAAACTGCTGATGAAGTATTAATATAACTATTCCATGGTTCTCTTTGGAGAACCATTTGGCAATTTCTTATAAAGTTAAACATACATGTGCCCTGTGACACAACAATTCTATTGCATTCACCCAGGAGAAATGAAATGTTCACAAAAATATTTGCACAGGAATGTTTATAGCGGCCTTACTCATTATAATACTCAAAAACTGAAAATTAGCCAAGCTCAGCAGTTCACGCCTGTAATCCCAGCACTGTGGGAGGCTGAGGTGGGCAGATCACTTGAGGTCAGGAGTTTGAGACCAGCCTGGCTAACATGGTGAAACCCCATCTCTACTAAAAATACAAAAATTAGCAGGGCATCATTGTGCATGCCTGTAATCCCAACTACTCAGGAGGCTGAAGTGACAGAATCACTTGAATTCAGGATGCAGAGGTTGCAGTGAGCCGAGATCATGCCACTGCACTCTAGCCTGGGTGACAGAGCACAACTCTGTCTCAAAAAAAAAAAAAAAAAAAAATAGAAGAATGGAAAAACAAAGTGTGGTATAGTCACAAAATGATGTTCTGTGTCATTTAGGAAATTATCTGTTATCTACAATAACGATGTAGAATTTATAGCCGGGCACAATGGCTCATGAGGTCAGGAGTTCGAGACCAGCCTGGCCAATATGGTGAACCCCATCTCTACTGAAAATACAAAAACTAGCTGGGCATGGTGGTGCATGCCTATCATCCCAGCTACTTGGGAGGCTGAGGTAGAAGAATCACTTTAACCCGGGAGGCAGAGGTTGCAGTGGGCCAAGATCACGCCACTGCACTCCAGCCTGGGCAAAAAAGTTAAACTCCATCTCAAAAAAAATATATATTATTCAATAATGATGCCTTATTTTTATTTTCTTCCAATTCTGTCTTATTTTAAAGTGCATTTTAAATAGTCTCTTATTGAAGATCATTTTGATTCTGAAAATAAGCCTACCTTTTGTTTAGTAACTCACTTAGGTTTTCTTTTTTTTTTTTTTTTAAGACGGGGTTTCACCATATTGGTCAGGCTGGTCTCGAACTCCTGACCTCAGGTGATCCGCCCACCTCAGCCTCGCAAAGTGCTGGGATTACAGGTGTGAGCCACCGTGCCCGGCGGATTTTCTTATCACAATATAAACTTTTGAAGGATTTTTAAATTGGTGCCTTTCAGAAGCAAATAAGTCACAGGGTTTTAAATGATACTCCTATAGAAACTCTTAAATGTGTTTGCATCTATATATTTTTTCTTTTTTTTTTTTTTTTGAGATAGTATCTCTCTCTGTTGCCCAGATGAGTGCAGTGGCATGATCACGGCTCACAGCAGCCTCAACCTCCTGGGCTCAAATGATCCTGGGAGTACCACTGGGCCTACAGGCACACATCACCATGCCTGGCTAATTTTTGTATACTTTGTAGAGATAGGGTTTTGCCACGTTGCCCAGGTTTGTTTGGAACTCCTGAGCTCAAGCAATCCAGCCACCCAAAGTGCTGGGATTACAGGCATTAGCCACCACACCGGGGCTATTTTTCTTTTATGCATGCTCAGTCCATATTCATCTAACTGAAGTGTTCTCTCCAGAAATTACTCATGTAAGGAAAGACTGGCTTAAATTACTACCGTAATGGAAACAATGCCACAGGGAGATATAACCTGGACCTGAGGTAAACTGAATACTGTAATCAACAAGCTGTGGCTTAGAGCTTGCAATTTTCTATTGATTACAGTTTCCTCAGTAGAAAAATAGATGTATAAAACAAAAAAGGACTACTATGCAGCAATAAAAAAGAATGTATTACTGATACACATAATAATATGGATGAATCTCAAAAGTATTAAGCAAAAGTAGTCATGTTAATAAAAAAATGTATGTGGTATGATTCCATTTATATGAAATCCGAGAACAGACTTAAAGTCAGAAAGTAGCTAGGGAGAAGGAGGGCAAAAGAACTTGGTGGGGACATGAAACAACTTCCTACAGATCATTTGTACAGATTAAGTAACAGTTCTGTATATTATTCATCCCTAGATTCCACGTAAGAATCAAGGATCACCCAAAAGAAAAATGGACCAAGAACAAGAACAAGCAACTTCACTTAAACGAAATACCTAAAGATTAATCATATTTTAAATGTCCCACTAGTGACCAAATAAATACAAATTTCAGAAACCAGTTACTATTTCCTATTAAATTAGCAAATATTTTTAAATAATAACACTGCTGGCAAAGCGTACATCTCAATCTCATACACTGTTAATGGGAATGTAAACTGGTATAGCCATTCTAGAAAGCAGCTACGCAATGTTTTGCTCTCCAAGAGCTCTAGAAATGTTAATATACTTTGACTTGATAATTCCACTTATAGGAATCTATTTTGAGAATATAGAAATACTGAAAAAGACTTATATTTAGCAATATCCATGGTTTTATAATAATTGGAAATAAACACTCTAAATGTGAACATAATAAAAATAATAAATAATATGTCCATTAATGGAATATTCTTCAACTGTTTTAAAATGTTTTCTGGCTGGGCACAAAGGCTCATACCTATAATCCCAGCACTTTGGGAGGCCAAGGCAGGTGAATCACTTGAGGTTAGAAGTTTGAGACCAGTCTGGACAAAATGGTGAAACCCTATCTTATTAAAAATACAAAAATTAGCTCGGTGTGGTGATGCACCTCTGTAGTCCCAGCTACTCAGGAGGCTGAGACAAGGGAATCACTTGAACCTGGCAGGTAGAGATTACAGTGCGCCGAGATCACACCACTGTACTCCACCCTGGGCAACAGAGCAAGACTCTGTCTCAAAAACAAAAACAGTTTTCAAATAATTATAATAAAAGCAATAAAATACATATTATATGTTATTTAAAAAGCAGGCTCCAAAATTATGTGTATAGTAAAAATATGCATGAAGAAAAAACAGAAACAGACAATAAATGTTAATGTGATTTTAAAAAATGAATTAGGGGCCAACATCGTAGAAACTATGATTATATTTCACAAGTGTCTGGGTTTCATTATAAGAACACAAGTGATATCCCTCACTAATGAGGTCTAGTGGAGGGAAGAAAAAAAGACTAAAAGAATAAGAACATTCATTAAAAATAAACAAACCATTAGCATTATTTTAGATAAAAATACCCAACTTATCAAAAGAAGTCAAAGTCCTTCAGGGTATCCTAACAAATCTATAGGCAAGAAAAAGCTACCGAATTCAGTTCAATGCAAATATATACCAACCATGTTTAATTCAAACTAGGGAAAATAATTAGATGATTTAGTGATTTTCCACAGAACTGAGCTCAGCTATTTTACAAAGCAACAAAAGAAGGGAAAGGCACTGCCAGAAGTCAAGCCAGCAACCTGATTTCTGAGGAAATTAGTTTTTACTTGGCAAAGTACTGGCCTCTAAAGAAGCACAACCTGCAAATAGAGATGAGACACATAAAACTCCAACACTGTAAAAAAAGAAAAAAAAAGTCTGCTTTTCCCTTTGCTCTTAAGATCTCCAAAAGAGAATAATTAATGAGTATTAAAAATAGGGAAAAAAAGACCCAATTTAAAGTTAAACATTCTAAAAACAGTTTCTTTCAAAATGCTAGGCAAATCTTACAAATTGTAAAATAATTCTATTTTTGTTATTTTCAAAACTAAAAGGAAAATATCATGCCATTTCTATAACCTTCAGTTAGGATTACATGGAAGACTTTAGTATTAACTATATTAATTATGGACTTAAATTTATCAAGGTTAATAAAACTTTATAATACTTCTGTAATGTTTTTAATCATCACTACAGAATATTTCCTTGAATTTTCAATTTAAAAAATAAAGCCTCTATATGTGATCTTCCTTCAGAAAAAGGCTATGCGTAATAATACAAGAGTCTTAAGATAAAAAGGGTGCAAGGATAGGTAAATTAAAGAGAAGAAAGGAGAGAGAAAGGAACATGTACGAAGCTTTTCTTCCTTTAAGTCACATTTTTTTGTTTTGTTTTGTTTTGAGATGGAGTCTCACTCTGTCACTCAGGCTGGAGTGCAATGGCGCAATCTCGGCTCACTGCAACCTCTGCCTCTCAGGTTCAAGCGATTCTCTTGCCTCAGCCTCCTGAGTAGCTGGGATTACAGGTACGTGCCACCATGCCCAGCTAATTTTTTTTTGTATTTTTAGTAGAGATGGGGTTTCAACATCTTGGCCAGGCTGGTCTCCAACTCCTGACCTCATGATCCACCCGCCTCGGCCTCCCAAAGTCAGTCACATGTTTAAGGAACTGACCCTGATTTCTATTTAATGGCCTAGCACTGGAAGCTTCCAAGTAACTAATGACACAAGGATGCTCAGTAGGCAGGGATTAGCAGCTGAACTTCATTTACCGTTCGAATATAAGGTAACATAAGGATGAAATTATACAACCTGTATATTTAAATCAGCAGATTCATTTATAACCTATTCTTGCAGCTCTAAACTGTTTACCTTGTACCATGACCCCAGCTGCCACTCTAGACCAAAAGGCCAACAAATTGCTACTAGGAAAAATTAATGACAAAGCAGAAAATTTCATTAAACTTTGTAACAAACCAATAAACAAAAAGTAATGGTCTCAACTAATGGTGCTGGGACAACTAGCTATCCATATACAAAAGAATTAAGTTGAGCCCCTTCCCCCATACTATACACAAAAATTGCCTCAAAATGGATCACAGACTTAAATGTGAGAGCCAACTCTATAAAATTCTTAGAAGACGCTGCATGGAGTAAAAAAAAAAAAAAATTAAAAAGAAAAAAGAACCAGGCGCAGTGGCTCACACCTGTAATCTCAGCACTTTGGAAGGGCGGCAGGGTGGGGGAATCACCTGAGGTCAGAAGTTCGAGACCAGCCTGACCAACACAGAGAAACCCCATCTCTACTAAAAATACAAAAATTAGCCAGGCGTGGTGGTACATGCCTGTAAGCCGAGACACTCAGAAGGCTGAGGCAGGAGAATCACTTGAAGGTGGAGGTTGCAGTGAGTTGAGATCGTGCCATTGCAGCCCAGCCTGGGAAACAACAATTAAAAAATATATCAAAAAAAAAAAAAAAAAAAAGAGAGAGAGAGAAAAGAAACTAAAACTTTCACAAGAAAACACAGGCATAAATATTCACAACCTTGGACTGGTTGATGGTTCTTAGATATTATATCAAAAGCATAAGCAGAAAAAAAAAAAATTGAGCCGGCATGATGGCTAACACCTGTATTCCCAGCTACTAGGGAAGCTAAGGCAGGAGGATCATGAGCCAGAAGTTTGAGGTCAGCCTGGACAATACAGGGAGATCCGTATTTGTAAAAAAGAAAAAAAAAAAAGCTGGACTTTGTTAAAATGAAAAATTTTTGTGCTTCAAAGGACACCATCAAGAAAGTGAAAAGAGAGCCCATAAAATGGGAAAAAATACTTGTAAATCATTATGTCTGACAAGGAACTTACATCCAGAATATATAAAGAAAACATATATTATAACCCAATAATAAAAAGACAAACCAACTGTTAAAAAATGGGCAAGGATATAAAAAGACACTTCTTCCAGAAAGATAGATAAATGGCCAATAAGCATATGAGAAGATTCTCAACATCACTAGGCATCAGGGAAATGCAAATCAAAACTATAATTAATTTCTACTTTATACCCACGACAATAGCTCTACTCAAACAGAGATTAGCCTGAGCTGTGGCTCACACCTGTAATCCCAACACTTTGGGAGGCAAGGAGGAAGAATCGCTTGAGGCCAGGAGTTCCAGACCAGCCTGGGCAACATAGTGAGACCCCATGTCTACCAAAAAACTTAAAAAATAAAAATTAGCTGGGCATGGTGGTGTATGCCTGTAGTCCTAGTTACTAGGGAGGCTGAGGTGGGAGGATAATTTGAGCCAGGAGTTTGAGGCTGCAGGGAGCTATCACGCCCACTACACTCCAGCTTGGATGATAGACCAAGACCTTGTCTCAAGACAACAACAACAACAACAAAAAAAAAGAGGTAATAACAAGTTAGTGACAATGCAAATTGGAATCCTTATTCTCGCTGCTGGTGGGAATGTAAAATGGTGTAGATGCTTTAGAAAATCTCAAAAGCATTACCATATGACCCAGCAATTCCACTACTTATGGAAATATACACACAAAAAATGAAAACAGGCCAGGCACAGTAGCTCACATCTGCAGTCCCAGCACTTTGTAGGGGGAGGCAGGAGAATAGCTTGAGCCTAGGAATTCAAGACTAACCTAGCCAACACAGTGAGAGAACCTATCTCCAAAAAGGGAAAGAAAAAAAAAGGCCAGCGTGGTGGTGCATGCCTGTGGTCCCAGCTACTCGAGAGGGTGGGGTGGGACCATCTCTTGAGCCTGGGAGGTTAAGACTGCAGTAAGCAATAATTGCACCACTACACTCAAGCCTGGGCTACAGAGCAAGACCCCATCTCGAAAATAATAATAGTTTAAATTGTTTTTTTTTTTATTTTTTATTTTTTTATTTTTTGAAAGAAAGGAAAAGAGAGGAAAGAAAGTGAGAGTGAAAGAAAGAAAAAAAAAGAATGCACGAGAGAAAGAAAGAGGAAGAAAAAGAGGGAGAGAGTTAAATTGTTTTAAAAAGAAAAAAGAAATGAAAACACACATTCACACAAAAACTT
>CAUYLG010048534.1:0-47346 GCA_963573385.1 Cacajao melanocephalus
AGCCTGGGCAGTAGAACAAGAATCCTGTTCTCTCTCCCTCTTTTTCTTCCTCTTTCTTTCTCTCATACATTCTTTTTCTTTCTTTGTTTCACTCTCACTTTCTTTCCTCTCTTTTTCTTTCTTTCAAAAAAAAAAAAAAAAAACCCAGGATCCAAGTGCTTATTTCTACTAAGTTCTATTGAGTCCTCTTTGCCCTATGGAAAGATGCTGGGGTAAGGTCACCTCCCTAAGCTTTGAAGATGGAGCCCCAATCAACAGATTTATTTCTGTGCTGCTGAGTTGATTTTAGGTCACGGTAGGTTTTATTCCGTAAAAGTACTACTAACTGCTAGTAGTTGACTAGTGCCAAAAAGAAGAGACATGAAACGGTGACTCATATTCTGCCCTGTTTCCAAGGCAAATATGATGTATGTCATCAAGGCACGTAGCAGATAGTATATTTTGTCCACGGCAGTGGTTAGATTCAAGTACCTGAGCGCGAACTGTGCAAGCAAAGCCCCACATGGCTTTATCAGGAGTGTTGTGTTCACGGCCACTTCTCATTTCAAAGGAGAAGGTGACTGTATCTCCTTCCACCTTAAAATTTAAGGAAGGGGGGGAAATGCACTTTAAACACAAGATACACAATTTTCAAAAGAGCAATGAATTTCAGATATTTACTTTCTAAAAGGACCACAGCAATATTTCACTCCTTTTCTCACTTGCTTTTTGATTCAAATTCCATTCCCTCTCATTTAGACACCCAGTCCTTTAAGTGTCTCTCCTAATCAGGTGGCCTTTGGGATGAGGCATCTGTGAAACGGGCCACAGTTGCCCATTAGCAAGATCAAGGTAAAGGTTAATAAAATCTTGAGTGTGCGCATGCACACACACACACACACATATATTTTTGAGATAAGGTCTTACTCTCACCCAGGCTGGAGTGCAGTGGCATGATCATGGCTTACTGAAGCCTTGACCTCCTGGGCTCAAGAGATCCTCCCATTTCAGCCTCCTGAGTAGCTGGAACTACAAGTATGCAGCACCATGCCCAGCTAATTTTTTTTTTTTTTTGTAGAGACGAGGTCTTAGTATGTTGCCCAGGCTGGTCTCAAATTCTTGGGCTCAACCAGTCTGCCCACCTCAGCCTCCCAAAGTGCTGGGATTACAGATATGAGCCACTGCACTCGGCCTTTAGCAAAATTTCTCTTTTATTGAGACGGAGTTTTGCTCTGTTGCCTAGACTAGAGTGCAATGGCCCAATCTCAGCTCACTGCAATCTTCGCTTCCTAGATTCAAGCGATTCTCCTGCCTCAGCCTCCTGAGTAGCTGGCATGACAGGTACGCGCCACCACGCTCAGCTAATTTTTGTATTTTCAGTATAGACGGGGTTTCACCATGTTGGTCAGGCTGTTCTCGAACTCCTGACCTCAGGTGATCCTCCCACTTTGGCCTCCCAAAGTGCTGGGATTACAGGCACGAGCAGCTGTGCCCAGTCATAATTTCTAACAAATGGCTTGTCATCTATGGCTGAATTAAAGAGGGTCCATAACGTATATGAAATAAAGGCCCTAGGAACAGATTTTGGAGATATTTTTGGGTTTTAACAGACATTTCAGTTTATATTCATATTCCAGACAGATACATAGTAAGTAGTTTAAGGCCCAGATTACAAAGCATGGCCCTAATTTCATCAGTTTGAGAATGGGTAATTGTTTTTGCTCCAAAGGCCCAAATTCATCTGAACACATTAATTCAACACTTTTACACTACAATGGCCTTGTGGTTCTAGGCTACTTGTCAACAGGAAGTGTGGAGTAGAACTAAGCTGGAAGAACTAGCAACCCTTTTAATCAACAAGGAAGAAAATGCTGTGACAACTTCTATTCATGGAATAACTTGTGAAAGGGAGTGAACAGGGGTCTCAAGTCCTACAAGTGAAAGGAGGGTCATTCTGAATAGAAGTAGTGAGTTGATGGGCCTGGAAAGGTGGCCCCACCTCAACAAAAGGCCCCATGGCAAATGTTTTTCTGGGATTACAGTTAGTACTTGGACCTGTGAGGACTGCAAGTTCATTTTCTTTTCTAGGAAGCAATTATGACTGGATACCATACCTTCACCAAGTCTTTCGGCCAACCAGTTCCTAAGACACTACGGCTGCCATATCCCAGTGTGTTGCCTCCATATTCAGCAACCTTCCTACTGTTTGTGTTAGGCCCCGCATATATCACCAACTTCAAAACAGAAAATATACTGTTAGACTGTAAAAGAAAAACAAAAACAACATCTACAAATAAAAAGGCTGCAAAAAATTTTGTTTAAAATACAATTATAACCAGGCATTGGTGTCATTATAGTATAACTAATATTTCCTCATTTTTTAGGTATAACTGATACTAGTCTGGATGCAATCAGTCATTGGTATTTACAGGGAAGCCACAGAGTAATAATAATTATTAATAAAAAGTATACTTTTTATATTACCATGCTTTAATTGGCTTGGGGATCTCACATTAAATAGTTATACTCAGCTATTGTACATCAATAGTTTTGAAATAGCTATTTTAATGCTAATTAATAACATGTAACTCATTAATAACAGTTTGGCCCCTTAAGTCCTCCCCAAAATTAATAAAGTGAGCAAATACAGATGGAAATATGGTTATATCTAACACAACAACAAAATAAAAGCACCAAAAAGCAAAATCAATGAATAAATAAGAATTTTTAAAAATGCAACAAATTGAAAATAAGCCATATATTCTTAGAATGTTGCTTAATGGTAGAAAAAGAAAATGATACAAATTTGGGCCAGAAAGGGGGCTGCTGCTTCTTGGGTCAGTTTTCATGTATCAGTGTGTCTCTAATCCATTTATAACCAGCTGGCTGACTTTCTAATAGGCAGAAGAAACATTTATAGCTCATTTGGCATTCGAAGACTTCCATAGGAAAAATAAAGCTCTGGCTTCTGTAAATACCAAACCCTGTCTTCTAATGTGCACTTTGACTGCTTCTCACTGTGTCTAAGTTCAGATTTAGAAGCTCCATCTTCGGCCCTGAATGCTTATTATTTTGTGATTTCTTACCCTTTGGGGCCTTTTGCTGACACCAGCCAGGGACCACTGGAAAAGTAAATGTACTTTTATCCATGTAATAAATCTCTTTGTGCTTCATCATTTTACACTAATGTCTACTGCAGGCACAAGTTAGCACATATCAGAAATGCAAATTACGGTTTTTAAAGGAGAAACAAAAAGACACCAACTAAAATGGCAGCCTCTCCCATTTCTATATTAAAAGTCACATCACCTGAACCTAGGAAATGGGGGTAGTCAATGCCGGGAGCTATGAAGTAGGGTGGACTGATGCTAGGAGACACATTTCTGAAAGGCCTACTAAAGATCAACTCATACATTTTCTTGCTTCCAGCTAAGGTGAGTTTTGAGGACAAGTCTTTGGGGATACCTGGGAATCTTCACTATCCTAAAAGATAATGGGGAAGAGGATTCTATAACTTGCCCAGAAATGTGTTTCACCATCTCATAGTATACAGAGTTAAGAAGTCCTTTATTTTTAACCTAAAAACCTCCCTGGATAGAATTTTTTTTAAAGCCAGCCTCAGAAGTCAGAATCCCCTACTAGAATTTAAGCCCATTTGCCCTCACATAGTTCACAGGGGAGAGAGACAACAGATCACTAACAAGCTATATAAAAAGAGTATGCATGAAGCTATTAGATAATCCTCCAGTTGTTCTTTCATATGTTACATATTTCATTAGCCTTTCCTCCTAAGACCAAGATGACGGGTTACAATTCAATAATTCTAAGTAGAAGAAAATGCTTCAATCCCTAAGATGCTTCCTTTTGTTTAACTGTTAAGCCACCAGGTTGCAAACTACTCTTCCTCAAAGAAAGAAGAACAAATGTTTAAATAAACATAAACCAGATCCTAGCACCTCTGAAACTCTTCTAAAAAGCCACCTTTTCCCAAAAGATACATGAGAAGCCCCAAGAATTGGGCAGTAAGACCTTTCTAGATGAATGGACATCACAAATCTGGAGGAACTTCAAGCACACAGGGAGGGCAGGGGGTAAGCAGAACGAAAAGGAACATTTCATTCCACTCAGATCTAAGCATCTGAAAGCTTACAAAGTACACTGTCAACATATCATTAAAACATTGTTCTTAGACCTCAGAGGTGGTGTTTCTTTAACTCCCTCAATCACTACTCTTCAAAGATAAAGAACTTTATCTTTAAAAAGTTCTCCTTAGAGATATCTGCAGACAGAAATCAGTCAAGAATGGTGACTAGCAGCAAAGAAAAATAAGAAGCATCTAAGAATCAGCTTACTCAAGGTGGAACCAATAACAACCCAATTCTTACTTACTTTGTCATAGTCATATTGTGAAGAGCATCTGCTATCAAATCTAAGGTACAAGCAGCGAGCTCCTGGGATATGGACCGTTTCTTTAAATTTATAGTTGTCTCTGACAGGGTGGACTGTTTCCACAGTCTTCCCAGCAGCCCATGGGGCAGGAATCTTTAAACCAGTGAGAAATCCTGGCTCCTCCTTCTCTTCTAACATTCTAAACAGAAAAAGAGAAAATGATTCAGCTTAGCAGGCAAGGCAAGGAAAAACAATGTAAACATTAAACTGCTCTTTAATTTTCCACAGCTTGCAGTATGATAACACTGGGGCTTTTAAATGTTTGATCTCAGTGGCAATCAGAAACATTTAAAAAATTTCTCCATTTAAGGGTTTTTTTTCTTTGTTGTTATATATTTGCTTTTTTTTCTTTTTTGCCTTTTTCCAGGACAAAAAGCAGAAATATATTTTCATTTTTCCCTCTTTTTTCAAGGGAGAAGCCCAGTTGATATCCAGGAGAAGATCTGATCAACTCTCATTTAAAGGTACTCAGAAAAAAAAAAAAGGATACTGTAAAGGATCCTTAAGATTGGCCCCTTTCCAAATCCCACAGGGTTAGCATCCTATAAAAATTTCCTTTTGTTGATATCTACATGCCAATTGTTGAAAACTCCAAAAATCTACATAACTACTTTTTACTATAATTTTTACTAAAGAAAGGTGCCTTAAAATGTTCTCTTACCTACTATAATTGAACTTTCAAGGACTTCATGGAGCCTGAGGTTGTGGAATACAAACTCCTAAGACTTAAACTTAGCTGCCATGAAATTCTCTTATTCTTTCAACTCTGAAGCTTGAGCTGCAGAGCCTCACTGTCCAATACGGTAGCTACTAGTCACATGTGGCTATTTCAATTAAATTGAATTTAAATGAAATAAAATTTAAAATTCAGTTCCTCAGTCACATTAGCTATATTGCAGGTGCTCAATAACAACCTGTCGCTATGGCACTAGACAGCACAGATATAAGTTTTCATTACTGCAAAAAGCTCAATTCCATATCCTTCTGCTCTAGAGAAACTCAGGAAATCTTTCCTTTCTGAACAATTTTTTTTAAGGACAGCTTTAATGCAACATAATTGACATAATAAATTGCACATATTTAAAGCATACAACTTGATAAGTTTGGACATTTGTTATATCTATTAAGTTTCCTTCTTCTTCTTTGTAACCACTCCATTTCTCCCCTAGGTGAACACTTACTTGCCGTCTGTCACTAGAGATCAGTTTGCATTTTCCAGAGTTTTACATATATGAAATCATATAGTACATGACCTAAGGGGATGCAGCTTCTGTCACTCAGGGTTTAGTATTTTGAGATTATATACATGCGGTTGTATATAACAATAGTTCATTCCTTTTTATTGCTGATTAGAGTCCATTGTATAACTATATCACAATTTGTTTATCCATTCACTTATTGATGGACATTTAGCTTGTTTCCAGTTTTGGGCTCTTCTAACCAAAACTGTTGTGAACCTTAATGTAAAAGCCTTTGTAAGAACCTTGCTTTCTTTTCTCTTGTGTGAATACCTAAAAGTGAAGTAGTTGAGTCATACAATAGATATATGTTTAACTTTTTAAGAAACAGCCAGCTGGGCGTGGGGGTTCATGCCTATAATCCCAGCACTTTGGGAGGCCGAGGAGGGCGAATCACAAGGTCAGGAGTTTGAAACCAACCTGGCCAACATGGTGAAACTCTGTCTCTACTAAAAATACAAAAATTAGCTGGGCATGGTAACCCACGCCTATAATCCTAGCTACTCAGGAGGCTGAGGGAAGAGAACTGCTTGAACCTGGGAGGCTGAGGTTGCAGTGAGCTGAGATCATGCCACTGCACCCCAGCCTGGGTGACAGAGCAAGATTCCACCTCAGAAAAAAAAAAAAAGAAAAGAAACAGCCAAACTGCCTGCCAAAGTCATAATATTTTATATCCTCACTATTAGCATATGAGAATTTCAGATCGATTTTGAACTAATCTCTTGATCCACGGGGAAATTTATTCTAACCAGTTGCTATAAATCTACAAAGCAATTCTACAGTTACCTAAAATTTTCATTCCAAAGTCTCTTTTCACAGGTAGATAATCCTTGCTAAATATCATTGTCATAAAAAGAGTACTAGGCTTTCACCAGAAGAAAACAAGAAAAGAGTTCCTGCAAGGAAGCAGCATTCATTACCTCTCATCAGGGAACAGCCTACACTTCTGGTCTGGTGCACCACATGGGGAACAGCTCACTTCAGCAAAAACCGGACACTGGGTTTTAAGCAGCAAAGCCGTCTGAAACACAAAACCATCATTACATCTTCGAGTACTACTGTCAGTTATCTGAATGGTATAAGAGCCAAACTTAGAAGTCTCTCTTAAATTACCTTTTTACAATCCTTCACTAAGAAATGCTGTGCTACTTAGACCACTTAACATTATTTTACTTAATGCTGGAATGGAATGCATCATTTATATTAGCTACTATTAGCTGGCAAGGACTCAGGAGACAAACTATAATGGTAGGGTTTTAGCAGCATTGTTTATTAGTATTTTTACAGCTGATTGGCTATGAACACTCACTACAAGACTGCACTTAGTAATTCAGCCAAACAAAATATTTTCCCTTAATATTTATTTTTATGACATGATATTTTTCTTCATTCCATCATTATTTCCCTTAGTTTCTGAAAGACAGGATTATGTTTATTCTGTCTTCAGTGAAAGCAAACAGCCGCCCTGTGAAGCAGCTTGGCCAAAAAGCAGTTCATTTGGCACACCAAGGATCATACCTGGCTGGTATAGAGTACCAGCTGCACTAGCTGAGGCATCAGGGCATCGGCCATGATCAGAGTCTGTAAATTTGGATGCATCAGGGAGGTCAGTAACACTGGAAGAAGGTGACCAAGCATAGTAGCCTTAGTAACTTGTTCCAAGCCTTTTAACCTACAAAAAGTTCAAGAAAAACAAACAGCCTAAGCAATGCCCAAACATGTAAAGAAGCAACTAATGTCATCTTTATCTGACAAATTCTCTTAAACTGCATCTAACTAGTTAAGCACTTTCAGTGATAGCAATTCAGTCCACAAATTTTCCACCTTCTGCCACTGAAGGAGAGGGGAAGAGCAGAAAGTTATTAATTGGTTTCACCTTCAATCTGTGATTTTTGCCAAAAAGTTTATAAAGTGCTTTTTTTTGTTTGTTTGTTTTTTTGGAGACAGGGTCTTACTCCGTCGCCCAGGCTGGAGTGCACTGATACCATCACAGCTCACTGCAGCCTTTATCTCCTGGGCACAAGTGATCCTCCCACCTCAGCCTCCCAAACTGCTGCGATTACAGGCATGAACCACGGAGCCAACCTACGTGGCACCTTTGAAGCACTTTACAAATGGGTTCTAAAATGCCAATAGCTACTACTTGTAAAGTTCCCTTGCCTCTGGGGCTGCTGGTCACTATGCTACACTGGGCACTCTAAAAAGGAGGAAGTGAATGGCTATAACATTGATTCACCTGCCCATAGCCATGACATACATTACTGGTCTAGAGAAATTGAGGCTTCTCTGGGACACGCAGAAGCAGGCAGATTTTTTTACCCCAATTTTCCTTATTGTAAAATAAGCATAGCATAACATTTACCATCTTAACCATTTTAAGTGTACCTTTCAATGTTATTAAATAATGTGCAACTATTACCACCATCCATCTCCACAACTCTTTTTGTGTTATAAAACGAAAACTCTATACCCATCAAGCAGTAACTCCTCATTTTCTCCTTTCCCCCAGCCCCTGGCAACCACCATTCTACTTTCAGTCTCTATGACTTTGACTAATCTAACTAGGCAAATTTTAAATTTATCTTTAAAATCACATTCTTAATATCCCTGTCCCCCGCTAGAAGAATTAAGGAATGCAAAAAGAAATGGATTATGTAAATTCCTTAAGGCTACTGGGGATATTGGTATTGGAACCAGAAACTCAGGCTCTCCCATTAGATTGAATTACATATTACTAAGCCTCAATGTAATGCCTATCTGGGTTATACTGTTCTCAATCCCAACCTCCTATCTACTTCCTAGGAGTGGGCAAGAACCAAGGCCATAGTAACAGACAGGGTTACAGAAGCAAAAATTACACTGTAGGATTCTTTTAGATCTAACATTCAAATTGTCAAAAAACATAGTGGGCAATGCATCTCTAAAAGCAAACCACAGCAGAAGTTTTAATGTGAAGGGCTGAGAAAGGGCTTTATTACTGTGAGAGAGAAGTTTGCTCTCTATATAGGGCAGTCATATATTTGGAGAGAAGTAAAATTACAGTAAAATCTTGAGATACCACATCAGTGTCATCTTTTGAGTAACAGTTGAAAAGTCACTTCTTCCTCCCAAAAGTCTTTATCATGAGGAAACTAAGTGTGCATGGTGCTGACTTCAATAATTAAAGGAAAGGCCAATTTGGGAGTAATGACAGTAGAAGTCCCAAGTGGCAGAGATCAGGCTTTGCCCTCCATAATCTTGCTACCCTTAGATCATGGCTGTTGGCCCAGTCTCACCTGAAAGCACATGAAAGAGTGTGACGGCACTTGGCTTTCAAACACTTGCCCTTTTAGCCTATTCTCACAAAAATCTATCTCTATAAAACAAATCCTTCTATATTCTGTTCTAAAAAGATTCAGTTTTAATAAACAAATTTTTCTTCCCAAAGGGCAGCTGGTCACAGCCCACAATCCGTTCCTCACCTCTGCTCACGGTCTGCTATGTCACTATTTATGAGAGCAGTTGTGACCTGCTGTAGCATTTCCAACACTTCATCACATCCAGTCAGGATTTGGGTGGCAAGGGCCAAAATACTGACTTTTAGCTCCTAGGCAGAAAATATCATCATATTATTTTTAAGCTTTGTGATGAACGTACGCTTACAATGACAACATGAAATGATGTATTGAATGATGCATTTCCAAATGAAATAATGAGGTGACCAGAATCAGCCCAAAGCAGTAAATTCTGCTAGGATGGCAAGTAGCAATTTGGGAGACCAGGGTCTGGAGAGCTGACAGAAATACACAGTATTTCAGAGGGATCACACTGAGTCCCTAGGAGAAAAGGCCTAGCTCCCATCCCATCCAGCACAAGAGAGCTCCTGGTGGCCAGCCCAGAAACTGTCCAGGTAGAAGACTGCCTTGGGTGGTATGAGGACAGCTAAAGAGAAAAACAGAACAGTAAAAGGCGCATGTAGAGGCGGTGAATAAAATGAGACAAAAACACAACATTCTGAAACAGTACAAGTGACCTTTTACTTAATGTCTTAAACCCATCACACTTGAAAACAGGCAGTTAAAAAAATTCAATTAAAGTAGAAGGCAGTTACAGGCTATTAAACATTAAAATAACTATTTAAAGAGTTCGTGGGAGTACCAATACTAAATAATGTATTAAGAAAGACTAGCTAACATCATAGAAATGTTTAGTTTACAGTTATTTTCAATTTAAAAAAATACAAACTCTTTAGGGGACATGTATGTGTTTTTTAACTTTTCCCAAAAAGCCTAGACAACTGAGCCTATTCAGCCTTTCCTAAGAGTCTTTATATTTCTCTCTACAGTTTGATTAAGAATGTGCTAAGGCTAGGCCGGGCGCAGTGGCTCATGCCTATAATTCCAGCAATCTGGGAGGCCAGGCGGGTGGATCGCTTGAGGTCAGGAGTTCAAGACCAGCCTGGTCAACATGGTACAAACCCTGTCTCTACTAAAAATACAAAAATTAGCTGGGCGTGGTGGTGCATGTCTGTAATCCAAGCTACTCAGGAGGCTGAGGCAGGAGAATTGCTTGAACCCGGGAGGCAGAGGTTGCAGTGAGCTGAGATTGCGCCATTGCACTCCAGCCTAGGCAACAGAGTGAGACTCCATCTCAAAAAAAAAAAATTTACTAAGACTAAAATTGAACCTTCAAATAGACAAAACTTTCTCATTGCTGGAATTTTCTGGGGTCTTTTTTAGTATTTTGATTGATTGATTGATTGATTGAGACAGAGTCTCACTCTGTTGCCCAGGCTGGAGTTCAGTAGCACAATCAGGGCTCCCTGCAACCTCCGCCTCCTGGCTGCAAGCAATTCTCCTTGCCTCAGCCTCCCTAGTAGCTGGAATTACAGGCAGGCGCCACCATGCCCAGCTAATTCTTGTATTTTTCAGTAGAGACAGGGTTTCACCAGGTAGGCCAGGTTGGTCTCGAACTCTTGACCTCAAGTGATTTGCCTGCCCTAGCCTCCCAAAGTGCTAGGATTACAGGTGTGAGCCACCACACTCAGCCGTTTTTAGTATTACTGAGATTTTTTTTTTTATCATTAACAGAGTAGGAACTCTGAACTAATGATGAGCCAAATCATGTTTTCAGTCACACTAATGACATGCATGATCATCTACTGACTCCATACCACATGGCAGCAAAGTGCCAGGTATTTACAGGGCTTGTTGCTAATACAGCAACTTTACAAAGAATATGTTATTGTCCTTTTTTACTGATGAGGAAACCAAGGCAAAAGAAGTTAAATGTTATCAACAACTTAAATTAAAACTGCATGTATGTCTGCCTGTTTAAAAATGGATTATATGATGAGATAAACTCATAAGTACAAACTATCAGATATATGATTTAAATAGTATATATACATAAAGGAGTAAGAAAAGGGCAAACTGCAATGGCTTTTATCTTTAACTATTGGCTTCCTTGGTTGATTTTTCAGTGTGTTTAACATTTTAAGAAAGAATAAAGTTCTTATTGATTTCTCTGATTCTCCCACAAAGATGAAATTCTGAAGAACAATGCAAACAACAGCCTTGAGCATCTGTCAAAATTATGACAACCACAACTATTAAAAAAACCTTTGGATTACTACAAATTGTCATTTAGGAACAAGTTAGTGAGTTTATACAGAACCTAATTTAAAAATAATTACAGAAAATGAACTTGACTTATAGGTTTAGAAACGAGATTATTCCGTACAAAGATTGAGAGAAAACTACCATCTTTTAAAAGTTATTTTAATCAAGAGAATAAACCATCCAAAAATTTAAAATTATTTAATGCTCCAAGATTTATAGATATAGGTATGTCTATATACATATAACTTTCAGGTGCATATGAGATCACTTGTAAGTGCCATATTGTACAGTTTTTAAAAGAAGATGGAAGTAAACAAAGGCACAAAAAGGTTGACAGGAGCACATGGATGACACATTATGAGTGTCACAAATATGGTGACCACTGTGCAATGACATAAAAAATCTGTGGAATGAGTGGCCTAATGTTATCTCTCACAAGAATATAAGGCACACGGTGAATTCTGACATCATAATACACAGAAATTTAGCCAACTAACTGCTTTACACACTGGGTAGAACACATCGTTAAAATAAAGCTTGGTGTTTACCTGTACCTTCAATGTCTCTCCCTGCAAGGAGCTGTCACTGTCATCATTCTCATCAGGTTTAATCAAAATAGTGTTACTGAGAAGGTGATTCTGAACTGCCATCAGATAGCGCAGGCAGGAGGATGCAGCCTTTAATACAAATAAGGGCATTTAAATGATCTAAACCCTACTGAAAGAGCGATCATGTAATCCTCATGTTTTTAAAAGATTTTGACAAAGAAAACAAAAAGAGAAAGTACAGAAAACAGACCAAGTTAGTTTTTCAGGTGACTTATTTCCATATGGCTTTCCATACATACTTTGACACATTTACTATAACTTTCTGCCTTTTGCTACACAATTCTCACTAATCAGAATACTTACCTGAATTTTTGCCTCAATAATTATTCTTCCCTCTCTCTCTCACACACATCTACATTATAGAAGAATACCCAAACCCTTAAAAGAATCTTTTGATTCCTATTGGTGTCTATAAAACTTTACTCATGGTTCAGAAAACAATGTAAAATTAAAAAGTAATAAGGGAATGAACTCTCACTAGATAAAAACACCCAAATCTGATGAATTTATTGCATCAAGTAATTTTAAGCAGGGGGAACAGTCTTTGGAAAAAGTTTTTCAAGTGGATTTGTCTAGTTCTACATTTTTAGGTTAAGTAGTAATCCACTGACTTTCATAAATTATTATTATTGTTATTAGAGATAAGGTCTTGCTCTATCACCCAGGCTGGAGTGCAGTGGCACGGTCTCAGCTCACCGCAACCTCTGCCTCTCGGGTTCACGTGATTATCCTGCCTTAGCCTCCTGAGTAGCTGAGATTACAAGCGTGCACCACCACATCTGGCTAATTTTTGTATTTTTAGTAGAGATGGAGTTTCACCATGTTGGCTAGACTGGTCTTGAACTCCTGACCTCAGGTGATCCATCTGCCTTGGCCTCCCAAAGTGCTGGGATTACAGGCATGAGCCACCGTGCCTGGCCTTTCATAAATTATTTTAAGTCTGTATGTATACACACACCTGTCAATAAAATAAAATGAAAACAGGGATGCTTGATATAATTTTTCTTTCATTAAACACATTTTTACTTACAGGCACAGTTGAAAGGAGCTTTTGAAAATCATCTTTAGAGACAGTTTGGCACTTGGTGATTAAGATACAGGATTCTCGTACAACAATCTTCAGAATGTAGTGTAAAAGTTCATCATTTAATCTTAAAAATGCAGGAAAAATGTAACAATAAAATATTGATGGTTTATTCATAAAAGGATAAATTTTATATAATTGGTATAAGATGACAAATAGAAGATACATAATTAATTGATTCTGTAAGCAAATCACCTTAGTAATAATGCTAACAACTAGGTATATTATTTAAACCAAACTTATAGAAATCAAATGGCACCCAACTACCAAGTCAATGTATTTTATAAATAACACAGAAAAACAACACCTTCATCCCCTTCACCAGCTCTAACACACAAAACTCAGCCTTTCTCACAGACTAGCAATTTGGACAGTACTCTGAACCAAGATCTCCTAAATAAGTTCCATCTGTTATTTCTCCTACAGACCCTTTCCCCAGGCCCAACTTACTTTACTGATAAAACTGAAATGTGCGCTTATCAGTTCTGAGGGTAACCGTGGAATTAGCTGGTCCATGTTTTAGGTTTAACATGCTAACGATCATATGCGTTTTAACAGGAGACTGAAGTAGATCAAACACATTTAAATGTAAATTAATGACTGTGAACACAAAGTCTAGGAGTGAATAATATAACTGGTGTCACCTGTAATGATCATCCTCATCGCTGCCAAATCGGTTGTTTTGGAGCTGTTCAGCCAGGTTGGTTAGGATCACATCCCGTAGCTGGGAGAGTCCACTGTTTCTCTCTCCTAACACAGAACAAAGCTCCATAAAGTATCTTGGTAATGACTACTAGAAAACTGATGCTATTTTTAAAAAGTGTTTAAACAAATAGATTGTTGGCAAGCTAGAGGTACTAGACATACAGACCTATAAAACTAAAAGCAGCAAAAATGCCATCACAACAAATCTGACTTTTTAACTAGCATCCTGATCAAAGTGTAATTACCCTCTTGATATATCATTAAGTGTGATTTTCAGTTCCTTAATGTTGCTTTTAAATGCCAACTGTCTTTAACAAAGTAACTTTTGTTGTTGTTTAGTCTAACTTAAAAAGTTACGCTCCAATGTGTGAAGACAACTGGCTTAGAAATCACCAATAAGTCATTATTTTATTTGTTAAACATCTAGAGTCACATACATTATGCTAAGCAGTGGAGACAGAAAGTTTATAAAGCTTGCAGATATATAAAACACAGTTTTTGCTTTCAGTCTGGTTGAAGTATAAGCATATATGCAGATAGGCAGACACAGTCTTTTCTCTTTTTTTGAGATGTCTTCTCGCTCTGTTGCCCAGGCTAAGTGTAGTCACGTCATCACAGCTCACTGCAGTCTCAACCTCCTGGGCTAAAGCAATCCTCCTGCCTCAGACTTCTGAGTAGCTGGGACAACAAGGTATGGGCCACCACACCCAGCTAATTTTTTTTATTTTTTGTAGAGTCAGGGTCTTGCTATATTGCCCAGGCTGGTCTTGAGCTCCCGGGTCAAGTGATCCTTCTGACTTGGCCTACCAAAGTGCTGGGATTACAGGTGTGAGTCACCGTGCCTGGCCTGCAGATACATTTTTTAAATATGCTGACTAACATATATAAAGAAGTATCAATTATCTTAATATGGAGTTGTTTTCTTGAGGTCAAAAAAAGGACAGCTGTTCAAAGATAATTTAAAGGATACTTCTTACCTTCTGTTAAGACCAGCTTAAGTAAGTTATTGATTTCAGTTTCACCTGGGTACAAGATATTTAAACCAGAGCTGAAATGACAAAAAAGTCAAAAACATTTAATCAAATGTTCTAAAAATCAAAACTCTAAATATTAAAATTCTTATTTTTATTAAAGATGCCAATTGGATTACATAAAACTGTGAAATAACTTTTATTTTTAAAAAATTGAGACAGTGTCTCAATATGTTGCCCAGGTTAGTCTTAAACTTCTGAGCTCAAGCGATCTACCTGCCTTGGCCTCCCAAAGTGCTGGGATTACAGGTGTGAGCCACTGCACCAGGCCCAAAAAGGTATTTGCATCTAAATTCACTGTCACGATCCAGTCCAATCAGTTCCCTGATAAACGGCATCCCTCTCCTCCTCCTCCTCTGAATTACCAAAATGACAAGTTACTTGGGGCCAGATGCAGAACTGGTTAAAGAGAATTGGTAAGCTATGAAAAGTCAATGTAGTCAAGCCTACATACACCAATTGTGCCTCCCAAAAAAAATCACTTAAGAAAGTGAATTTCTAATTCTCAGTTTTTCCAAAAAGGAGGGAACAGTATTGCAAATAGCATCAGAATCTTTTTTCTTTTCATTTCTTTATTTGTGTGTGTGTGTGTGTGTGTGTGTGTGTGTGTGTGTGTGTGTGTGTGTTTTAGACAGGATCTCACTCTGTCACCCAGGCTGGAGTGCATGGAGTGTAGTGGTGCAATGTTGGCTCACTGCAGCCTTGACCTCCTGGGCTCAAGCGATCCTGTCACCTCAGCCTCCTGAATAGCTGGGACTACAGGTGCATGCCAGGACACCTGGTTAATTTAAATATTTTTGCAGAGATGAGGTCTTACTATGTTGCCCAGACTGGTCTCAAACTTGGCCTCAGCAATTCTCCTGCCATGGCCTCTCAAATTGCTGGGATTATAGGCATGAGCTACCACACTTAGCCTGTTTTCTTTTTCAATTGAGTTTTAACATTCAATCAATTCCAAAGTATACAATCTGATAAGTCTGACATATGTATACACCAATAAAACCATCACCACAATCAAGACAGTGAATATACCTATCTCCTCCAAAAGTTTCCTCAGAATACCAGATTTCAATCATTGCCTTAATGCTCCACAGAAAGAGATTTGAAGCATAATGTACTGTGGAAGGAAAACAACACCCTGTCATCTATGCTCACCCCTATCATATGGATCTTTCAGACCAACCACCCAGCTCTCTCGGTCACTAAATTATACTTAGTCATTTTAAGGCTGTATTCCTGAATAAAAGTTCTCTGTGGCCAGGTGCAGTGGCTCCCACCTGTAATCCCAGCACTTTGGGAGGCCGAGGTGGGTGGATTACCTGAGGTCAGGAGTTTGAGACCAGCCTGGCCAACATGGCAAAACTCCATCTCTACTAAAAATACAAAAAAAATTAGCTGGGTGTGGTGTTGGGCACTTGTAATCCCAGCTACTCAGGAGCCTGAGGCAGGAGAATCGCTTGAACCTGGGAGATGGAGGTTGGGGTGAGCCGAGATCGTACCACTAAACTCGAGCCTGGACGACAAGAGCAAAACTCTATCTCAAAAAAAAAAAAAGTTTACTGAACTAAAAAAAAAAAAAAGATTGACAATAAATAGAAAATGGCCTGTAAATTCTGCTCTCTTGTCTCAAAAGGTTTTAAACAGATTGATAAAGGCTCGCATTGTTGAGCGCTTACTTTGCATCAGGTCTTACCTTAGGAAAACCTCACAAACCCATAAAACAGGTGCTATTTTTATGCCCATCTTACAGCTAAGGAAATGTGAACCTTAAACCAAGGTCACACTAGTGAGCAGCAAAGTCAAGAACCCAGGTCTGCCTGTTGCCAACGCCTGCTTCTTAACTACCCTGCCACACTCCGCAAAATGAGAACATCAGCTTACAAACAATGAAAATATCCACTTAAAGGGTTTTTTTTTTTTAAGATCCAAACAGTGAGATAAGGAAATGTAGGTACATAGTTGGCTTTGGTGCTCTGAGGGTGGGGCCACAAACCCCTCTCCAGTGAAATTATTCCCAATCCATGAAATCCCGACTGTGGGATGGGGTAAGAGACATTTGTACTACCAGCTTTCAGGGACGATTACAATGCCTTGCAGAAGAATCATTTTGCAGAGAGCACTACGAAAATCATTAGCTGTGTACCTGATGGCAAGGCAGACTTCCTTCTGAATTTCAGGGCAAATTTGATCTTTTGGTGCCATCAACAACTGCCAAAGAAGCAATCCCGACCGTCGAATGATGTCTCGATTCCTTTCAGTTTGTGGGCTGAAGAAAAATTTAAATACCACCTACAGAAACATAAGGAGTTTATCTAAAAATGCTAATTCTACTGGGGATAAAATTATCCCTACAAAGAAAGTACATGGTAGATATTCTATGAACAAATAACCAGGTGAATTTTTTTTAACCACAATCTCTTCTATTGTGTAATGGTATAATTATAGTAAATATATTGCATATATTAACTGCAATGAGCTATGTATAGCAATACTCCATTAATTACAGTGCAATGAATATAATTCTAATTACAGGATTAGAAGGTGGGTAAGATGCAGAACAGGAAAGTCATTAAATTTTTCTTCTGGTAAAAATGAACTGGCTGAAGCCAAGGTTTGCATTTCCTTTTCTCTACCATCTTATTTATCTCAAAACAGTGTATTTACCTGAAAGACAACAAGAATGCAGCGTATAATACAGGTATCTCCATTAACCATGGCCTTCTCCATAATGTCACAAATACTGCTAAGATGGTGTGCTTCAATTGGATGCTGCTTGCCCAAGACACTTGTGATTGGAAGATTGGGGTTGGTAGCAAGAAGATTGAGTTGGTGTATGCACATCGCACCAACATGGTGCAATAATTGGTTTATAACCTCATTCGTGGTTATAGCCTCTTCTAGAAGATGAAAAGGAAACTGAGTGAGGAAAGACGTCTCTATAGGTGGTCCGCAAAGAATAGACCTCTGACTTATAAAAGGTGCATGTGCACTAGGAAAGGGTATTTTAGCTATAATCTTTTTTACTGCTGCCAGAGAACCCTTCTCCCTGCCACAGGTGCTAGGGTGAAAACACTTGGGGAGTTCATTTGTTTGGAACATAAGTAGCTACCACTTACTGCGCCCTTTCTATATGCTGAAGAATGGGCTGAATGCTTTACATCGTTCTCAACTTAGACTATTTTAGCCTTGTTGTAGATCAATAAATCAAGAGTCAGAGAAGTTAAGGAACTTGCCCTAGGTCACACAGCTAAGAAGTGGTAGAGCCAGGATTTGGACTCAGGCCACCTCAGTCCACAGCCCCTGTTGGTAACCATTCTAGTAAAACCTCCCCAGTAAAACCTCTCCATGTCCTATGGCTGCTCCACATTAGAACCCCTATAAATGGCTCCCATCTATATATGGCTCCTCATGTTTTGACATGTTAAGCTGAAAATGTCCATTAGATAACCAAGTGGATGTGAATCCATAGTATGGGGTTCAGGCAAAAGGTTTGGGAGTCACTAATATAATGTGGACTTTCTTTTCTACTTTTTGCTTTTTCAAAAAAAAAAAATAGCTTTATCAAGATATAATTTACATTCCATAAAAATTGCCCACTCTAAATGCACAACTCACTAAGTTTTAGTAAATTTACACAAATACCATAATCAAGAATGAAAGCTGAGAAAATACACTGACCCTAGAGATATTAATTATTGTGGTGATTAACATTTGTCTACAAGTTCCCTGATATGCTTCTTCCAGGGAGTGGAGCTTAATTCCACTTCCCTTCAGTGTGGTCGAGACTAACAGAGTATGGAAAGGGAAAAGTTGCAACTTTATAGTGGAGAAACCTGGCAGATGCTATTTAAACCAAGTGATCAGTTTTTAGTATCACTAGTCATAAGTCATGTCAATATCATGTACCCTGGAATATGATATAATTAATATGAAGGAGATATTGCTTCTGTGGTATTCTTCCCCCAATCCATAATGTCAGTTTAACCATGAGAAAGTCTCAAATGAACCCACAAAGAAGGACATTCTAGTCTACAAATGCCTGACCAGTACTCCCCAAGTGTCCTGTTCTGCTCTTCAGACAGAACGACTCTACCAATCTATGGCCCAGGTTTGCTGCTTTCTTCTCCCAGCAGCTCAAATCTGCAGTGGAGCCACTGTACTGAATTTTTCCTTTCAAATCCGGAACTTCCATTTGATTTTTTTAAAAAATAATTTATTTACTGAAATTCTTGATTTGCTTAATCATAGTCATCATACTTTCCTTTAATTTTTTAAACTTGGATTCTTTTCGTTCTTTAAATGTATTTATAATGGCTGCTTTAAGTCTTCATCTGATTTTAAAGTCATCAGCCCAACACCTGAGTTTCTCTTGCATTTTGTGGTTACTGATTTCTCTCCTCAGTTTATTTTTTCAGATCCTTGTTTTATTCATTCATTCATTCATTCATTCGGAGACGGAGTTTTAATCTTGTTGCCCAGGCTGGAGTGCAATGGTACGATCTCAGCTTACTGCAACCTCCACCTCCTGGGTTCAAGCGATTCTCCTACCTCACCCTCCCAAGTAGCTGAGATTACAGGCACCTGCCATCCTGCCCGGCTAATTTTTTTGTATTTTTAATAGAGACGGGGTTTCACCATGTTGGCCAGGCTGGTCTCAAATTCCTGACCTCAGGTGATCTGTCCATCTCAGCCTCCCAAAGAATTTGGATTACGGGCATGAGCCACCATGCCTGGTCTCATTTTTTTTTTATTGTTCTTGTTTTTCTTTTTTCAGCCTGGCTTCCTAGGGGGTCACCCCTATCTGTATCCCTTAGTGGTTGTCAACCAATTATTGTGCTCAAACACCTTGAGCCAGTAACACTTTCACCTGGATGGATCTGTGTGTTTTGGAGGAACTGCAGCAAAGTTCAGGGAGTTTTAAACTCTGCCCTGGTTTTTACTTCCTGTTGGGCCCTCTCACAGCTTTGCATGTGTATGCAGACTCATGTTTAGCCAGGGTTGTGTGAGTAGCTTAGGCTGTCTTAGGCCTTTTCTGTGTAGGTGAGTGGTCCTCCACAGCTTTCTCAGTAACCAGATCTCACTAGTAAACTTCTAGCTAGTCAGCTGGGCCACTGCCTGCCCTAAATGGGATCATGATCTAAGGCCAGATGAGCCACTGGTCTCTGTTGTTTGCCACCAAAATGACTACTGTTACTGACAATGCTAATAGACTTGAGGTTTTTCCATGCTTTGCTCCTAACAGCAAAGCTGCTGCTTTTCACAATCTTCCCCACCCTAAGAGAATTATTGTGCTGACCAAGCTTGAGGTGGTCAGCAAAGTAATTGTCTCAGAGCAGACTGAGGTGGAGGAGAGGAGCAGCTTTAGCTAGGAACACCACAGACTGCCACCATTCTTACCCAAAGTTCAGGGTTTTTTTCTAATGAACAACCATGCTTAATTTGGTGTATGCGTTGGCAATTTCCAGAGCCGGGAAACAGTTTTTCTGATAAGTTTGCCTGTTTTAGTGTTGCTTTATGGGGAGGGGACTTGCTGAGTGATTCATTCCTCCATACTAGTATAGTTGACTTTAAAGCAACAAGATTTTAAGTTAGTATTAATATTAAGAATGTTCATATTAATATTAAAAAATACAAAGGTCCTCATTGGTAATTCTATCTAACTATAAGTTTGTCTTAAACTCCCGACCTCAGGGAATCTGCCCACCTCTGCCTCCCAAAGTGCTGGGATTACAGGCATGAGCCACCACGCCCAGCCACCTAACTATAAGTTTGTATATAAACAAGTCATTTTCAATGCAAAACACTACAACAGCATATAATCCCATGCCAAATACAAATAATCAATTTTTACACCAAAGTTCCAACAGTTTCAGGAAGGACATAACAATTTTCCTTTAAAAACGTCTATGGACCACCTCAAAAGCTCTATTTACATACTTATTTGCTTAATCATAACTCATCTTTCATGGTTACAGGTAACAAAGGGGGAAAACTGGTGACACATTTTGGGGTTGGGCTATGTTTTCACCTACCAATGCTGTGGTATTCTCTCACATTTCAGAGGGAAATCTTTTCCTGTAAGACCCTGAGCCCACCTCACCTTTGGGCTCAGTGATAATGTGACTGACTCCAAGTCTCTGGCAGACATAATGGAAGGCTTGATTCCCAGGGTTACACCACTGATCGATATAGTCATTCGAGCATGTCCATAGCATGTTGTTCACTGTGTCATAACACGCACCTGCAAAAACAGCATACTGTATTCAGTCATCATGCCACCAGCTACCTACATACATATTTCTCACAATCACTGCTACAAAGTGGAAGGGCAAGGATGCTCTCTAATGTTGACAACCCACATCCCTGTTCCCATAGATTTACTTGGCAAGGTACTAGGCTGGGATTCAGCAAGAAGCCAGGATTTAATTTTTAATTTTACTTAACTCCTGTGTGAGAAAGAATAAGTCTCACAAGACAGATGGCTCTTAGTAACTGATTTATGTGTGACCTACTTCCAAAAAGTATTTAAGTGGCTTCCATTAAAAACCCAGGTATAACAGGACCAATTAACATTAATACACAATAAAAAGCCCTAGTAACTAGGCCCAAAACTTAGAAATAAGCTTCCTACCAGCCAGGGCAAAGAGAAAATCCAATATATTACTTAACATTCATTTTCTTTATTTTTATTTTTTATTTTTTTAAGATGGGGTTTCACCATGATGGCCAGGCTGGTCTTGAACTCCTGACCTCAGGTGATCCACCCACCTCGGCCTCCCAAAGTGCTAGGATTACAGGCGTGAGCCACCGCGCCCGGCCTTAACATTCATTTTCTAACAATAACAAGTATACCAATTCCTCACAGGAAATAAACCTTTTTATGGCATAAATCTTGAGAATTTCTTATGGGCATCATCACACAACCTAATAAACATTATCTTCAAATGCAGTTTATTCACAGGAATTTTACATATGGCAATTTCTTATACTGATTCCCAAAATTAAAATTTAGTATAAAAAAATTATTTCTGGCTGGGCACAATGGCTCATGCTTGTAATCCCAGCATTTAGGGAGGCGAAGGCAGGAGGATTGCTTGAGCCCAGGAGTTTGAGACCAGCCTGGGCGACACAGTGAGATCCTGGCTCTACAAAAAAATAAACAAATTTATCTGGGCATGGTGGTATGCTCCTGTAGTCTCAGTTACTCGGGAGGCTGACGTGGGAGGACTGCTTGAGCCCGGGAGGTGGAAGCTGCAGTGAGCCAAGATCATGTCACTTCACTCCAGCCTAGGTGACAGAAGAGACTCTGTCTCAAAACAAAACAAAACAAAAAACATCTTTCTTTTCAAGGAAACTAGAATGTCACAGGGAATTGCAAGATATTTCAAGACAAATTTGCTAAAACTTTAAATTTTCCAAAGAAATATGTGTGTTTATTTCTTACCCAATCCTGGTACGAGAGCACCACGCCCCAATGAGCTTCCAGCAGCATCTATGAGATCTGCACGACTTGTAAACTGACCATCCGAAATATTATACACCAAGCTGGAGGCTAGGACTTTGGAAACAAACATTAAGCTGTTTAACGATCCTGAAGATTATTTTTAAGGTTTAAATTTCAGGCTATTAACAAGACTTTTATAAAAATCACACCCTTTTCTTGTTGTTGCATATTGGTGGTAACTGGTGGTAAAGAGATGGAGAATATATGCATAAGACCACAGAAAGAAAACTGTAATCAGACATCTTCCTAAATTTCACACTGAACCATAGTTTTGAAAGTGTTTTAAAATGGTGACTTTTGCATGAAGGTTCTTTCTGATATACATTATCAAAAGGGTAACTGCAAGAGGGGTTATGATCACTAATATCACAAGATAAAAATGTTCACAAGAAACACTATGCAGTTAGTGTTCAATAAAGTTTGATGTACCCTCAAACACAGCTTGGCTACAATCCTTCCTAATACTGGCTCTAAAACTTGGTGACACCCTGGCTTTTTCCCTTAACACAAGATAGTGCAGTGGTAAACAGCATGGACTTTGGAGTTTGAATTCCAGCTCTGACACTTTCGGGTGGCCCTGGGAAAGTCACTGAACATCTGTTTCCTTATTTGTAGAGTGGAAATAATAAAAGTACCTACCTTATACAGTTATTGTGAAGAGTAAATGAGTTAAAATATGTCAAGGATCCATATCAGCATGCATATATATATATATATATATATACACATATACACGTATATATATATATACACACATATATATATGTTGCTATAATTGACTTTATTTTCTTCCCCACTTTCTTTTTAATTTTTAATTTTTATTTTTTTTCTTCCCTACTTTCAAACAAAACTTTAGCACTGTGTCTCTTGAGTTTATCATATTCTCATCACTCTAGTAGCCCAGATCCTCATCATGCCTGACTTGAATTATAACATAAATGATACTCTTTTTTTCTGTTTTCCCATTAAACAAAAAGGACAGTAGAAAATAGATCTCCAAATATCTTTTTTCATGGTACTTACCATACATATGCTTTCTCCCCACTTGGCCACTTATATGAATAATACCCGTTCTTTATGGCTTAAACTCAAAACCTCATGAAGTTTCTCCTTTCTACCCCACTCCACAATGAGCCTTTCTTTCTCAGATTCTGCAGCTCACAAATCTGCTCCACATGGTTCCTTCCAGCAGGGACGCAGCACTGTCTATCATTTTCTCATTGTCTCATACATCTATGTCATCTCTCCCAACCAGACTATGAACTCTTAAAGGCAAGGACCAATTCTTCCACTTTCTGAGCAGCCCCCAAGTGGCCAAAGAAGAACAGGACACAGAAGGAATTTAAGCATTTACTGATTTGTTGGGGTAAAGTAGGATCATTGTGTAAGCTATATTCTCATGAAAGAATGGTACCATGAAGATCTGCTTTAATTAAATGGGGTCAATTTCAATTCAGCAAAAAAGCCATGCCAAGGAGACTAAACACAATTTAATAAGACTAATGGTCATAATACGTGGTAATCGTAGGAAAAAAAGAGGAAAAAAAAAGAAAAAACTGATGGTCAATAAAATAAAAACCCAATTTTTAAAGGTACAAAAGACCTGAATAGATATTCCTCCAAAGAAGATATACAAATGGCAAATAAGGACATGAAAAGATGCTAAGCATCATTAGTCATTAAGGAAATGCACAAAACCACAATGAGGTACCACTTCATATACACAAAGATGGCTATAATCAGAAAAATGGAAAATAACAAATGTTGGTGAGGATGTAGAGAAAATAGAACCATTATACTTTGGAGATGAGAACATAAAATGGTGCAGACACTTTGGGAAACAGTTTAGCAGTCCCTCCAAGGGTAAACATACAGTTACCATATGACCCAGCAATCCCACTCCTATATATGTGCCCAAGCATAGGAAAAATTATCCACATAAAACTTATATACTAATGTTCATATCAGTATTATTCAAAATAGCCAAAAAGTAGAAACAACTCAAGTGTCCATCAAATTATGAATTAAAAAAATGAGGTATTATCCACACAATGAAATATAATTCAACCACAAAAAGTAATGAAGTACTGATTCATGCTGCAACATGGATGAACCTTGAAAAAAATAAGTTTAAAAAGCAGTCACAGACTCACTCCATCCTGCCACCCTATGAAGAAGGTGGCCTGTTTCTCCTTTGCCTTCCACCATGATTCTAGGTTTCCTGAGGCCTCCGCAGCAATGCGTAACTGATGGATAAAAAAACTTGGAACCAATGAAAAAGAGCTGGGGCTGGTGTTGGGAGACTTGGACCACACCACTTCACCTGTCTGAGCCTCAGTAACCACGTAGTGATCCCATCACTCAAGACTGAGAAAGATCTAGGATCATTGGTGTCCAGTAATAAATGCACATTTGCAAGCACTAAGGAGAAGACCTCATTCCATGGAGACCCAGTCCACTACAGCAAGGAGTATCTTTAAGCAAGGGTGGAACTGTCCATAAGTGGAGAACAGTCTCCATCTCTTCTCACATCACACAGCTCTCCAGTTGATACAATCTATAACTATATTTACATCGAGGGAAAAATGATTCTATATTTATATAGAACTCTCCATAATGTATCAAGTATCCTCACACTATCCTATGTGGTAGGTATAATTATCTGCACATTGTTTTAAATGGGAAAGTTGAAGCTTTGAATGACAAATTTTCTCAAGATAATAGTTACTAAAAGGAAGAAACAAGATTTTTACATGTCTGTCTGCATCTATTTTTGTAGCTCCTCCTGATTTTATTTGTAGCTCAGCCACCATAATATGCACAGAATGAGACAAAACAATAAGTGGTATTTTGCTACTATCAAGTAAAACCAAAAATTAAAAATCAAGCAAACAAACAAAAAAGCAGTCATAAAAGGCCATATGTTGTCTAATTCCATTTACATGAAAAGTAGAGTACAGGTAACTCCACAGAGACAGAAAGTAGACTGGTAGATGCCAAGGGTCAGGGAGTAGGAGAGCAACTGTTGATGAGCATGAGGTTTCTTTTTGGAGTAATGGATAGATTAGTGGTAACAATTACACAACTCTGTGAACATATTAAAAACCACTGAATTGTATATTTTAAAGGAGTGAAATTTATAGTGTGTGAGTTATGTCTCAATAAAGCCACCACGCCCAACCCGAGGAACATTTTTTTAATTCTATACTTTATTCCATTTAACTATGTGTCCACTCTGAAGGCAAAATTGCACTGCTTTAATGACTGAAGTGTGCCTCCTTATAAAAATATATGTATATTTAAAAATATTAATACAGCTAGGCATGGTGGCTCAGGCCTGTAATCCCAGCACTTTGGGAGGCCAAGGCAGGCAGATCATGAGGTCAGGAGTTCAAGAACAGCCTGACCAACAAGGTGAAACCCCATCTCTATTAAAAATCCGAAAACTTAGCTGGGCATAGTGGTGCACGCCTGTAATCCCAGCTATTCAGGAAGCTGAGGCAGGAAAAAGTAATAAAGTACTGATTCCTGCTTGAACCCGGGAGGTGGAGGTTGCAGTGAGCTGAGATAGCGCCACTGCACTCCAGTCTGGGCGACAGAGCGAGACTCCATCTCAAAAAAAAAATGTATACATTTTTACACATTTTCTTTTCTATGTCTTATGCTTAGTATTTTGTATATGTGTCCTAAAATGGAAGTATTTTACATACATATTTTAATAGCTTTGAAATTCTATCAGTGGGGCATCATGGCTCATGCCTGTAATCCTAGCACTTTGGGTGGATCACCTGAGGCCAGGAGTTCGAGACCAGACTGGCCAACATGGCAAAACACCATCTCTACTAAAAATTAAAAAATGAGCTGGGCATGGTGGCATGTGCCTGTAATCCCAGCTACTAGGAAGGCTGAGGCAGAAGAATCACTTCAACACAGGAAGCAGAAGTTGCAGTGAGCCGAGATCATGCCTCTGTACTCTAGGGGTGACAGAGCAAGACTCTGTCTAAAAAAAAAAAAGAAATCCTATCATAGTGAGTAGAGCTCTTACTGTATCATCAGTAAATAATGTGACAAAATATTATTTTACTTTCTAAAACTTTGTTGAACTGATTATTAGTTCTAGTAATTATACAGGACAATCGTTTTCAAAAGTATACTATTATATCATCCACAAAAAATTATATTTTTAAATCTTCCAAACCTACATTGATAATTGGTATTTTTTGTTATTATCAGAGAGCTATTGCAAACAACTATTTAACAAAGTAAGTTTTAAATAATAGGAGAGCCTTAAATTTCAGAGTTTGAGATAAATCGGGGAAAATGCCACAAGTAAAATTCACTTACTTTTTAACGATGACAAACCGCTTGTTCCACCAAAAAGAGAGCGGGTGGCAGAGCTGCCTGATCCCCCTGGAGGAGGCACTAGCATCACCAAGTAGGTGCCACAGGTATATATGGGTGTCTTCCGCAGCATTTTTAGAGGCAGCCCACAGCTAGTATTTGCTGGAGAAAGGAATGAAAATGCTAAGTCAAAATATTTGACACAGAAATAAATTTGTTTACCAAAACAGATTAGGATATAATGAGAGAGCCCCAAACTCAAACTAAGATTTGGAAAATAGATTTCCGGATTAGGAAAACAAATAAGAAGTAATCGCTAAGGAAAAAGATAATTATCTTCTGGCTCCACAGCCTGATCCCTAACCTCCTATTACATGGTCTGAACATTTCTTGAAGGTGTTCCCAATCCTCAGTCTGCCCTCATGCCTCTACCAATTATTCCAAAAAAATAAATCTTCACATGGACTAAATCTCAAAAAAAAAGAATCCTGTTTGTTTGTATTTCCCCTAGAAAACTGATACAGGTTAAGTACATGTATCTGAAATGCTTGGGACCAGAAGTGTTTTGAATTTCAGATTTTTTCAGATTTTGAAATGTTTGCATTATACTTAAGAGTTGAGCCTTTCTAATTGAAAAATCCGAAATCCAAAATATTCCAATGAACATTTCCTTTATTTATTTTTATTCATTACATCTGAGATTAGTGAGAGCATTTCCTTTGGGCATCACATAGGCACTCAAAAAGTTTCAGATTCAGGAGCATTTCGGATTTTTAGATTTGGGATGAACAACCTATATTCTAATCAAGATCTTGGGTTTTTTTTTCTTTTTTCCATTATATATAGAACAAATTCTTGACAGGTTTGTGATATTGTGCTCACAAACAGCTTTCAACATGAAATCAGGCAAAAATTTTAAACTAATGAACGCTTTCACAATATCTATCACAAAACAATTTTATAGCTGTGTAATTTATTATAACCCCTTATATACATTTTTCTCTTTTTAAAGGGTCAATGACATAAACTGTCATTAGGAAAATAATTATTGTTTCTAATCAAGCTGTGTAAAATGTACTTTAATCTCCCTTACTGGCATATCTGAAACATGGAGTGAATTTATGGATTTTCTATATACAAGCCTAGAGAGGACTGATGATGTCAACAGAAAATCAATCAGAGTGCTTTACTTAGAAATCTGTCAGGCTATAAAATCTAACTTATTATCTATAGCCTAGATAAATGAAAATCATTTTTAAATGGTTTAGATTAGAAAAGTGAGTAAAGTGAAACCTAATCTATTGGATCCTTGTTTTGAATGTTTGTGCTTCTAAAAAGCTTTATTTTTTTTAAGCGGCAAGACCCCACCAGGTATATTCTTCATTAAGGACATAAATTCAAGAAGATAAATTTCCACTGGTAAGAAACACCAAGACAGCAATAATTCGAAAATTAGTAACTTTGTGAGTATAACATTTTCACCAAGATGTTTTTAATAGACATAAACTTATTAACATGGTAATAGGTATTAGTTTATAATGGAATAAAAACTTATAGACCCCTTGAATGTCTGCTTAATTTTCAAAAGTTTCTTAGTTTATAACTGATGAATTTTTAATGCAACATCATGTTAAATGAATACATAGAGAATGCATATAAAAGTACGATGACTGCTTGAGCCCAGGAGTTTGAGACCAGCCTGGGAAACACAGCGAGATCCCATCTCTTAAAAAAAAAAAAAAGTACATTGAGACCACATGTTAAGAATACAGATATCAGTTTCTACCAAATTCTAGTATATGTGCTGCCAAAGCGAGCACATTTCTACCGAATTCTAAATATACCCTTGCCTTCTGAGGTTTTATTTTTTTATATTATATATATTTTCAACAAGCATTCCTTTAGTATTTCCATTGTTTAGGGTAAGATTTCATTTTCTCCCAAGGGACAAAACCAGATCAAGTCTTCAGCTTGTCATGAAAATGTTTATTTAGGTTAAAACAAAAACAAAACAAAAAAACTGTCCTCTGGAAAGTATCTACAGCTGGAATTATCAACTTACTCAAATAATAACAACCATTAACAATTTTGCAACTTATCTTTGATACAATAGAGGCCTGTGAAAATACTGTCCTTAAATTCTAACATGGACTAATAAGTATTCGATTTGGTAGTCTCATAGTGAATTAACCATAGTTTTTCTTCTTAGCATTTCTAACTATAAAAATAAAGCATAAAATTACACTGAATTCATTAAATGCATATTAATTCAGATGCAGTTTTCTACATATGGCATCTTTTTCTAGCCTTATCTTTTACTACAGTTAATAGTTTGTTATAAATCCAGGTATTTAGTATATAATCTATAAACTCTATGGAATAATGGTTCTTATGTTTTTGGGGGTCATAGATGACTTTGAAAATCTGATGAAAGTTATGACAGATACATATAAAATGGTATTTAAAACTTTGAGGAGCACGTTTAATAACATACTCCCTTAAAGGTGTATCCTGGTTATGAACTCCTACTTTAAAAGTGCAGAACAGGTCGGGTGCAGTGGCTCACACCTATAATCCCAGCACTTTGGGAAGCTGAGGTGGGCGAATCATGAGGTCAGGAGTTCAAGACCAGCCTGGCCAATGTGGTGAAACCCTGTCTCTACTAAAAATACAAAAAATAAGCTGGGGGTAGTGGTGGGTGCCTGTAATCCCAGCTACTTAGGAGACTGAGGCAGGAGAATCGCTTGAAACTGGTAAGCAGAGGTAGCAGTGAGCCGAGATTACACCACTGCACTCCAGCCCTGGTGACAAAGTGAGACTCCGTCTCAAAAAGAAAAGAAAAGTGCAGAACAGTGTATATAGTATGCTACCTTTTATTAAGAAAAGGCAGAAATTATGAACATATAAATTTATCTTTAATTATATTTGCATGAAGAAACCTGGAAAAGATAAATGAAAACTAATAAATACAGTTACCTGTGGTGGGGTAGAGTGGGGGCAGAATATAAAATTCACCAATGTGGTGGGAATAAGACGTCTCTCCATCTACCTTTTTACATTGTTTTGACTTTCAAATTCTGTACATGTATTATCTATTTTAAAACATTAAATGACAAAAACTAAAAAAATAAAAAATAAATAAATAATAAAAACTGATGAATTCTAAAAAACAAAATAGCTACTGTAGAAGGCTTTTCTCTTACTTGCTTGGTCAAGACTATTTAGGGAAGATGATGCTAAGAATTAGGTTTTCACATTCACAGAGCGTATGCAAAATATGAAATCAACTAATTTATACAAACAGTGATGATGATAAGGCATTAACAGTTTAAGATGGGGCTGTTTTGCATTTGTACAGGTTCATGTGAATTTATGTTCACAGCCTACAACATGTATTGGCTTGGAATAAAAAGCTGGACAATGACCAGAAGACCAAATGAGGTCAACTATGCAAAGGAAAGGGCTTTGTACAGCACGAAGGAAGTGCTCAATAAAACGCAGCTGAACAGAGCTATACAAGGAAACAGGTCTGGGAAGAGCAGAGCAACATACCTGCTTGATCCTCTTTCAGTGTGTTGGATATGGTGGAACCAGTCAGGGCAGCCAGCGTTGCTGACGGGGAGGCTCTGTACCGAGAAAGCCTACTTAGAAGCATTTCGTTAATGCTTTTTGCAGATTCGCCCTCTTTTCTCATTAGAATTGTGCGTTCCTGAAGTGGGTTGGCTACAAATACACCATTTTCAACCTAATATATAAAAAAAAGGGAGGTCCTAAAATGATATCTGTTTCAATTTAGTTAGCAAATTTCTTCTTGAGGATATTACTGTGAGGAAATAAAAAACATTTCAAAAACTGCACCTGAGTAGATGTAAACCTTAAAACTTAAATGTCCTATGGAAACTACTACAAACAAAAGAGACCATGCTAAGTTTGAGAGCTTTCATTTTTCATAATAGCTATAACATTTAATAGGTCTATGAAAAGTTGTTGATTAAAATTCATTATACTGGATTCCACAGTCAGCGCTTACTAATTACATGCCTCTGACAGGTTCAAGTCAAATGAGAGGAAAACAAATCAATCAGTCTTTGATTTACTGTTAAGGACAACTATGAGGATAATGTCTTCTCGAAATATCATCAGTGGCTAAAATCCAAATTCTATATTAACAGCAGTTAACACTAGCACCAGCTGCTCAGGCCCTGGCAGAGCCAGCCTGGACAAAGGCAGATTTTGCTAAAAATACACATCAACTTCAAGTGGATCTTTGCTGGTGCTTTGTAATTCTTTCATTCATCACTTGGTTATTCCCCAGAAAACTCTTTGGAGTGGTGACTCCAAAATTCCTTCACCAATTTTGAGCTTGACTTTCAGCAGACCACATGGCTTGCTTTCTTTCTTTCTTTTTTTTCCCACCTGGCTTTCAGTATTGCTAAAAAAGATCCAGACAACTTACCACAAGCTTCTCCCACTCATGTCTCTTCCAACTCAAGACTCTTGGGACCCAGCCTCATTTATTATTTCTTTCCTCTTAATTCAGAGGAAGAAGGATTTCACCTCATATTATTTAAGATGAAGCCCTCCACTTCTGCCTCAAGTCCTGCGCTCCCCTCTGCCTCTTCATCATTAGCGTTTCCTTCTCTATTGACCTCCTTCTCTTTGTTTTCAGATACTCACAGGTCTTAAACAAAACCTTGGTGGCCCATTAAAATATCATCCCTTTTGTCAAATCTCTCATGGCCCGTTTCTAGATCCAAGAACTGGGTCCTCACCAGCAAAGACAGGCAGGACTGGCCTGCAGCTGTGGGGAGTGGAGATAAGAGGAAATGGGGGTACAAAGTGACAAGTCTTCAGAAGCAAAGGGAAAGCAAAAGAGGAGTCCACAGGGAAAGGTTGGTAACACAGAAGGGGCAAGAGAAAGTGAGTAAACTCAGGAGCACGGTCAGGAAGAATTCCCAAAGGTGGGTGTACATAGTGGAGGAGTCTTTTAAGACATATTCACAAATGATAAAGGAAAAGATTTGTTACTGAGTCCAAAAATGCTGTTTCTATTTCCCCATCCCATGGTTTTTAACTCTTTGCAGTTGGTGGTCTCTGAATTCAACACCCTCTCAATGATCCACCAGTAACCTATAACCAAAACCACTGACCTTTCCCTTGACTTCTTTGCAGGTTGTGCAGTCACTGCCATCTTTCTTGGGATTCTGATTCCTCAGTCTTGGTAGCAGAACACAATCCTGGTTTGTTTTCTTGAGACAGAGTCTTGCTCTGTCATTCAGGCTAGTGATCACAGCTCAATGAAGCCTCAACTTCCCCAGGCTCAGATGATCCTCCCACCTCAGCCTCCCAAGTAGCTGGGACCACAGGCATGTGTCATCACACTTGGCTAATTTTTGTATTAACACTTTTTTTAGAGATAGGGTTTTGCCATGTTGCCCAGGCTGGTCTTGAACTCCTGGGCTCAAGCAATCTGCCTGCCTCAGCCTCTCAAAGTGCTGGGATTACAGCACTTTGAGCTCACCATGGTGAACCACCATGCCTGGCCTGGTTTGTTTCTTTTTAATATGAACACTTACTGCTCCATAAAGTGCTCACTGTGCTGATGAGTGACACCAGCACAGTTCCTGCCCTCCTTCCTGTCTCTCTCATTGCTGGTCAACATCTTCACTTGCTTAAATGGGACCTCGCCTAAGATTAGACCCAGGCCCTGGTGTTCAAGATCTCCACCTGGAAGGCTCCAACCCTAGACCTTCCAGAGGGGGGCTCTTTCCTATCATTCAGGTCTCCGTTAAATGTCACCTATTCAAAGAGGCCTTCCCTGGTTGCCAATCTAAAAAAGAATCTTCCCCAGAACCCCCAAGCCAGAGCACATCATGCTGTTTTATTATCTGCACAGCACTTACTACTCTCTGAAATTATTTTACTCATGAAGTCATTTGTTTGCCTTGCTACCTCCCCACACCCCGACTGAATGCCAACTCCCTGAGAACAGAGATTCTGACTGCCTTGTTCACCATAACATCCCAACACTTAGGAGGCATTCAATGAATACTCGATGGCTTGCTGAATAAACAGGTCAGGGCCCTCCCCCAAATCCAACTCCACCTCTCTATGGCAATTCCCACATTTCTATTTACAGACCCATCCTTGCTACTAAGATCTAGTTCCACTTTTCTAACTGCCCCGCACCCTCCCCAGCAACATTTCTACTTGAACAGCCTCCTGTCACCTAAAATTCAACACGTCCATCTCTTACTTCACTGTCTTACCCCAATCCTCCTGCTAGATTAACCTTTAGCAAACATAGCTCTATTTATGTCGCACAGTTCTATATATATCCCTTCAAAAGCATCCAAGATAAAAATCAATCACTTTAAGCTTGGCATTCAAAAGCATTACCCAATCTGGCCCTATGAGAAAATCAATGGATACCTCAAAGACACACCAAACACTCTATTATTGTATTTGAGTACTTTGAAAATACTGCAAAGAAAAACTGGTAAAGCACCTGTGTGACCCAAATATGGCTGAAGTTTGCTGCAAAATGGTAAATCTTCTGGGAATCCCTACTTCAGCAAAGATGCTCTTCAGGGTAAGAAGCTGCTAAGTTATGAAGGAGAGGAAGAGCTGGGAGGAGTGAGAAGCAGCCCAGAGTTTGTCATAGCAAGGGGCTTCCTTCCTGGCAAGCAATAAATAAAACCTGGCAATAAAACCTAGCAACTTGGACTTTCTGGTCCAAGTCAACATCATCTCAAGACAGATGACGGGACCAGCCTCCCAACCTGTCTTCCCACTTCCACAGGCACGTGGTTTACGATTTACTCTCTGCATAGCCAGTGATCATTTAAAAATGTAAATAAAGCCAGGCACAGTGGCTCACACCTGTAATCCCAGAACTTTGGGAGGCCAAGAAGGGAAGATCACTTGAGCCCAGGAGTTCAAGGCCAGCCTGGGCAACACAGTTTGAGACCAGCCTGTCTCTATACACACACATACACACACACACACACAAAATTATCCAAGTTCAGTGGCACACGCTTGTAATCCCTGCTACAAGGGAGGCTGAGGCAGGAGGATCACTTGAGCCCAGGAAGTCAAGGCTGCGGTGAGCCATGATTGCACCACTGCACTCCAGCCTGGGCAACAGAGGGAGATCCTATCCCACCCCGCCCCACCAAAAAAAAAAAAAAAAAAAAGTAAAACCATGTCTTCCCCCATTTAAAACCCTGCAGTGGCTTTCCAACACAACTTAGGATAAAATCCAAATTACTGACAGGGCCTCACAAGGGCCAATGTCTGCTGACCTCCTCAGCGTCATCTGCCTCAACTCAACCGTCTCTCACTACCTTTTTAGCCACACTGGCCTTCTGTTAGACCTCCAAAATACCACGCTTCCTCCTAATGCTGGGCCTTGGTACCTGCTATTCCCTCTTCTTGGACTACCATCCATTGCAGTTTGCTTGGAACTGTGCAGGTTTTAGTACCGAAAATTCCATGTCCTGAGCAGTCCCTCAGTCTCAAGCAAACTGGGATAGTTGGTCACCCTGTCTGTCAGGATGGATAGCTTCTTATCATTCAAGTCTCAGCTCAAGGGTCTTTCCTTAGAAAGGCCTTATGTGCCCCGCAAGCTAAAGGAACTCCCCACCTCCACCCTGTGCACTCCCTATCACTTTATCCTGTTTCATTTTCTCCCCAGCATTTATCACTAACTGAAATTATTTTGTTTTTGTTGTTTACTTCCGTATTGTCCAACTTCCCATACTCTAATATAAACTTCACGAAAACAAAAGCTTACTTCCTCTGCTACCCAGGTAAGGCAATATAGTAGGCCGTCAATTAATACATAATGAAGGAAGGGTAGCTTAGTCATCTGGATCATAACTGGAAGAAATAATAAACTTTTAGGGAGAAGAGGGGAAAGACATCTAGTGCGTCCATTACTACACTGACAATATCTTCAGGAAGTAACATAAAGAGGGAAAAATAGCAATAAAATCGTCACTGAATCTAACCACTTCAAAAACTGCAGTTTATACAGAGCACATGGGGGCAGAAGACCTCTCAGAACAAAATAGAAGTGAGGATATTTTTTCAAAAGAGGCTTGAAAAAGTAAAAAAATTTATAGGCCAGGTGCTGTGGCTCATGCCTGTAATCCCAGTAAGTAAAAAGGCAGAGGCAGGAGAACAGCTTGAGCCCAGGAGTTAGAAACAAGTTAGAGACCACAGTGAGACCCCATTCTCTAAAAAAAGACAAAAGGAGTTATAGAAGATTCTCAAGCAGGAATGTGTCCAGCGTAGAAGTAGCCAAATCAGACAGAAAGATTCCAAACCTCAGCTATTCTGTAGTCTTAAAGGCCAGAATTCTGTGTCTAGAGTTTCAGAAGGCCTGTTGCTTCACGTGGGTAGACTGCCACATTGGTGGCCCCTAATGAATGATGCATCCTTGTATTCATGCCCTTGTTTAGTCCTCGTCCCACACTGAGTCTGGACTTGGTCATATGACTTTTTTTCCCCACATTAGAAAGCAAGTTGCTGGCCAGGTATGGTTGCTCACACCTGTAATCCCAGCACTTCAGGAGGCCGAGGCGGGTAGATCACCTGAGATCAGGAGTTTGAGACCAGTCTGACCAACATGGTGAAAACCCATCTCTACTAAAAATACAAAAATTAGCTGGGTGTGGCGGCAGCACCTATAATCCCAGCTACTCGGGAGGCTGAGGCAGGAGAATCGCTTGAACCCAGGAGGTAGAGGTTGCAGTGAGCCAAGATCGCGCCATTGCACTCCACCCCGGGCAACAGAGAGAGACTCCGCCTCAAAAAAAAAAAAGAAAGAAAGAAAGAAAAATTAGCCGGATGTAGTGGCTTGCACCTGTAATCCCAGCTACTCGGAGGCTGAGGCAGGAGGACCGATTGAACCTAGGAGGTTCAGTGACAGATTCTGCCGCTGTACTCCAGCCTGGGCAACAGAGCAAGATTCCATCTCAAAAAAAAATTCTTGCTTTAAGGTAGAATTTTACTTCAATAATAGAGCAAGATACAGAAGAATGTGTATAATAAATCACCATTTGTGTATAACACAGAAAAGGAAAAACAAAATACACGCATGCATTTATTTGTATGTGCTCAGTCTGTGGAAGGATACAGAAAGAAAATGTTAACCTCACTTGCCTCTGAGGAGGGAAACTGGGCTAAGAAGCAGGGTAGATGAGAGACTTTTGTACCTTCTGAGTTATATAACTATGTGACTATATCATGTTAAAAATATTTTTAATTAAAACAACATAGCTATTACTAAATTTGAAGAGAAAATTATCAGTACTTACTTTTCTTTTTTTTTTTTTTCAGGGGAGAGGCAGGGTGTCACTCTGTCACCCAGGTTGGAGTGCAGTGGCACAATCATAGCTCACTACAACCTTGACCTCCTGGGCTCAAGCAATCCCCCTGCCTCAGCCCCCCAAGTAGCTGGGACTATAGGCATGCACCACCACACCTGGCTACTTTTTTTTTTTTTTTTGGAGAGATGAGATCTCACTTTATTGCCCAGGCTGGTCTCCTTTATTCTTTTCTTAGAGGCCATGCTAATCTTTTCTGTGTCATTCCAATTTTGATGTCTGTGCTGCTAAAGTGAGCACTTATCAGTACTCCTAAGTATCGGAGTGAAATCATAATTCCAAGCAAATCTAATTCCTTCCAATAATTATTATTAGCCACATCTATGTGACAAGTATCTATACTATTCAGAAACCAAAATTAATCATAACTCAGTATGGAATTTCAGGGCTAGGACTCTATGAGTCATTTCATCTAAAGCATTATTTCATAGTTTTTTGCCTGGTTTGGCTCAGGCAAATCACAGAGGTCTATGGCAAAGCCCCATCATTTGTGAATTTATAAACAGATGACTTTTTAAAAAATCTATTCTGTAACTTAAATTTTAAAAAATAAAATTAAAATATTTCAGTGTCTCCACAGTCCATTCCATCATCCTCCTCCAATTCCTTTCCTGCTTTCATATCAAACCCCTTGAGAGAATTATCTATCTTTTTTTTATTGCTGTTGTTTTGAGTCAGAGTCTTACTCTGTCGTCCAGGCTGGAGTGCAATGGTATGATCTTGGCTCACTGCAACCTCTGCCTCCCAAGTTCAAGAAATTCTCCTGCCTCAACCTCCCGAGTAGCTGGGACTACATACAGGTGCTTGCCACCATACCCGGCTAATTTTTGTATTTTTAGTAGAGACGGGGTTTCGCCATGTTGAACAGGCTGGTCTCGAACTCCTGACTTAGTGATCCGCCCACCTCAGCCTCCCTAAATGCTAGAATTACAGGCGTGAGCCACCACACCTGGTTGAGAATGATGTATTCTTCTCCATCTTATCCTCCCTACCTTACCCTCAGCCAACTCCATCTGGCTGCCACTCCTATTATTCCCCAAAACAGCTTGTTAGCGCTGCAATGGCTTCCACATCATACATTTAAAGACCTCTTTCAGTCTGACCTTGACTTCTCCAGCAGAATTCAATGCTGTTAAACAAGTTCTCCTTTTATAAAAATTTCCCTTTTTAAAAGTTAATTTTTCAAAAAACCCATTGTTAAACTTTAAAAACATATGAAAAGATCAATGGTGGAAGGTAAGTCCTGCCCCAACCAGTTCCCTTCCCCGGGGAAACCAATGCTTCCAGTTTTTTGTGACGTTTTCTTTCATTCATTCATTCATTTAGCAAATATATTTAATAAGCATCTACTGTGTGCTGGTACTGCTTCAGCACCGGCAGGGCACGGTGGCTCACTTTGGGAAGCCAAGACAGGCAGACTACTTGAGCCCGGGAGTTTGAGGCTAGTCTGGACAACATAGTGAAATCTCATCTCAAAAAAAAAAAAAAGAAAGAAAGAAAGAAAAGAAAAAGAAAGAGAGAGAGAAACAAAAATCTCTGCCCTGCTGGAGCTGACATTCAAAGCAGGGGAGACAGTCAGTAAATGGGTAGTAAGAAGAAAACTAAAGCAGGGCAGAGGAGGCAGAGGATAGGGAGGAACAGAATTTTGTTTTATATAAAATATTTCATATAGAATGGTCTTTTGTTTTATATAAAATACCTCATATAGAAAAGTCTTTCTGGTAAGGTGATTTTCTATTTTTTTTTTTTTTTTTTTTTTGAGATGGAGTCTTGCTCTGTCGCCCAGGCTGCAGTGCAGTGGCGCAATTTCGGCTCACTGCAACCTCTACCTCCTGGGTTCAAGTGATTCCCCTGCCTCAGCCTCCAGAGTAGCTGGGACTACAGGCACATGCCATCATTCCTGGCTAATTTTTGTATTTTAGTAGAGACGAGTTTTCACCATGTTGGCCCGGATGGTCTTGACCTCCTGACCTCATGATCCTCCTGCCTTGGCCTCCCAAAGTACTGGGATTACAGGTGTGAGCCACCATGCCCGGCCAATAAGATGATTTTTTTTTTTTAAGAGACAGGGTCTTGGTCTGTCATCCAGGCTGGAATGCAGTGGTGCAATCCTAGCTCACTACAGCCTTGGACTCCTGGGCTGAAGTGATCCTTCTACCTCAGCAACTAGTTAATTTTAATTTTGTTTAGTAGAGATGGGGCCTCACTTTGTTGCCCAGGCTGGTCTTGAACTCCTGGCTTCAAGTGATCCTCCTGCTTCGGCCTCCCAAAGTACTGGGATTATAGGCATGAGCCACGGTACCTGGCTCTTTTTTTCTTTTTTTGAGACAGGGTCTGTCTCACTCCATTGCCCAGGCTGCAGTGCAGTGGTATGATCATAGATCACTGCAGCCTTAAACTCCTGGGCTCAAGTAATCCTCCCACCTTAACCCTCCAACTAGCTGGGACTACGGACGTGCACCAATATGCCTGGCTAATTAAAAAAAAAAATTGTAGCGATGTGGTTTCACTCTGTTGCCCAGGCTGGTCTCAAATTCTTGGCCTCAAGCTATCCACCCACCTTGGCCTCTCAAAGTGCTGGGATTACAGGTGTGAGCCACCGTGCCTGGCCTGATAAGGTGATATTTGAGCTGAGATATTTAAAAAGGGAGAGAAGCAGCCATGTGGTTATCTACAATCCAATATTCCAGCAGCAGGGACTGGGGGAGAACATACCTGGTGTGTGTGAGTAACATGGAGGAAGCCAGCTATAGCTAAGTGACATGAACAAGAAGGTGTGGTAGATGCAGAGGCTGTAGGTGCAGTGGATGTAGGTGCAGAGGGTGGAGGTGCAGCAAGTGGTAAGTGCAGAGTGTGTAGGTGCAGCGGATGTAGGTACAGAGAGTGTAGGTGCAGTGGATGTAGGTACACAGGGTGTAGGTGCAGAGGGTGTAGGTACAGAGGGTGTAGGTGCAGCAGGTGGTAAGTGCAGAATGTATAGGTACAGTGGATGTAGGTGCAGAGGGTGTAGGTGCAGCAAGTGGTAAATGCAGAATGTGTAGGTGCAGTGGTGTAGGTGCAACACATGGTATGTGCAGTGGATGGCGGTACAGAGGGTGTAGGTGCAGTGGGGGCCCAATCATTCAGCACCTCTAGAGAAGTAATGGGACATGGGATACATTTTGAAGATAGAGCAGACAGTATTTGCTGACTAGATATGGAATTTGGCAAGGGTAGGGGGAGAAGGCCGAGTCTAAAGTGACACCAAAGGTCTCTGGCCAGCACTGGAAAGACATAGATGCCATTACCTAAAATGGGAAAGATTTTGGAAGGAGAAGACCTGAGATAACCTCAGGAGTTTAGTTGGGGGCATATTTAGCTTGAGGTGACCATTGGATTTCCAACTGGAGAAGTGTAATATTCTGTGCACATACAAGCAAATAGCCACATCAATATGCACCTAGAGTTTTGGTAACAGGTTTTGGCTGAGAAGAAAATTTGAGCATCATCAACATATACAGGTGTTTGAGGCCACAAAACAAGAAGAGATCAACCAAGAAGTTAAGACAGCAGACAGAAGCAGACAGAAGCAGACAGAGCAGAGAGAAGAGGTCCTAGAGGTAAGACTCAGAAGGAACAATCAGCAAGTAGAATTATCATGGGGTGTCCACAAGCCAAGTGAAAACAGTTTCAAGAATGGAGAAGTGATCAACCATGTCAAGTAATAGTTGACCACTGAATTCAGCATTGTGGGAGCCACTGGTGAACTTGGGAAGAACTGTTAGGTTGCATGACGAGGATACATCAGGAGCGATGGGTCCAACAGAAAATGGAAGGAGGCAAAGACAATGAGAATAAATGCTTTCAAGAGTTTTGCTATAACGAAGAGCCAAAAAATAGAGTGCCTCGAGGTGGGTACGAATCAGGAGAATTGGCTTTGTTTTCTCAAGATGGGATATACTGTAACGTATCGGTATACTGTGGTGGATAATCAACTGAGAGAGGAAAAGTTGCTAACATAGAAAAAAGACAACTGCAGAAAAATTCTGTCCTCTAACCCCTTTTATTACATAGCAGGTAGTGAATACACATAGTGTTCTGAGGTTAGCTTTCTGTACTAAATAATATCTCATGGAACTTAATCTACTTCATTCTAGGTAGATCTGCCTCATATTTTTCAAAAATTTTTTTTAAATTATATTAATTTTTTTTTTTTTGTAGAGACAGGGTCTCGCTATGTTGCATGTTGCCCAGGCTGGTCTCAAAATCCCGGACTCAAGCAATCCTCTCGCCTCAAGCCTCCCAAAGTGCTGGGATTGGCCAGGTGCAGTGGCTCATGCCTGTAATCGCTGCACTTTGGGAGCCCAAGGTGGATGGATCACCTGAGGTCAGGAGTTTAAGACCAGCCTGGCCAACATGGTGAAATTCTGTCTCTACCAAAAATACAAAAATTAGCCAGGTGTGGTGGCAGGCACCTGTAATCCTAGCTACTCGGGAGGCTGAGGCAGGAGAATTGCTTGAACCTGGGAGGCAGAGATTGCAGTGAGCCAAGATCGTGCCACTACACTCCAGTCTGGGTGACAGAGCAAGACTTCATCTCAAAAAAAAAAAAAAAGTGCTGGGATTACAGGTGTGAGCTACCATGCCTGGCTGCCGTATACTTTTAATGGCTACACAGTGTTTCATTCTGTTAAAGTACCATAGACAGTAAGTCAGGTATCTATGTTTAGCTTCCCAAGTTAGCATCTTAGGAAAGTTGCTAAATTAGTGGCTGGGTGACACTTTAAAAGTTTTTTAATGATGAAAAATTTCAAACACATGCAAAAAAACAGAGAATAGTATAATGAACCTCCATATACCCATGATTCGGATTCAACTATTGCCACACCTGTTTAACTTATCCTCCTATTTGTTTTTTTGCTCAACTATTTTAAGGTGTATCCCAGACATCACGAAATTCCATTTCTGAATATTCTGAATACTTCACTAGGCATCTCTAAAAATATGGACATTTTCTTATATATTTCACCATCATACTTAAAAATTAGATTAAGGTCAGGTGCGGGGACTCATATCTGTAATCCCAACACTTTGGGAGACTGAGGCAGGAGGATCCAATGAGCCCAGGTGTTCAAGACCAGCCTGGACAACATGGAGAAACCTCCCACCCCAGCTCTACAAAAAATACAAAAATTAGCCAGGCATGGTGGTACATGCCTGTAGTCCCAGCTACTTGGGAGGCTGAGGTGGGAAGATCACTTGAGCCCAGGAGTCTGAGGCTGCAGTGAGCTGAGATCTAGCCACTGCACTCCAGGCTGGGTGACAGAGAGAATCTGTCTCGAAAAACAAACAAACAAACAAACAAACAAACAAGTAAACTAAGACTAACCCCCTTGGTTTCATCTAATATTCCTAATACGATCTCTTCTTTTTTTTGAGACAGAGTCTCGTTCTGTTGCCCAGGCTGGAGTGCAGCAGCGTGATCTCAGCTCACTGCAACACGTCTCTTCGGAATTCAAGCAATTCTCCTGCCTCAGCCTCCCAAGTAGCTGAGATTACAGGTACCCACCACCACCCTTCACTAATTTTTATATTTTTAGTAGAGACAGGAATTCACCATGTTGGACAGGATGGCCTCGATCTCTTGACCTCATGATCCGCCCCCGCCTTGGCCTCCGAAAGTGCTGGGATTACAGGCATGAGACAATGCACACAGCCCCTAATACTTTCATATTCAAATTACCTCCAAAAATATATATTTTTTAATTTTTAATTAAAAAAAAATTTTTTAAGACGGGGTTTCACCATGTTGGTCAGGCTGGTCTTAAACTCCCGACCTCAGGTGATCCGCCCGCATTGGTCTCCAAAGTGCTTGGATTACAGGCATGAGCCACCACGCCCGGCCTATTTTTTTTTTTACAATTGGTTTGTTTTATTCAGACTCTGAAAATTATTCAAAAGTTGTTCTTTTAATCTAGAGCAGGTTCCTTCCTCCCCAATTTTTTATTTCATGCCACAGGCAAGGACTGTTTTAATTGTTCTATTTCCTCCAAGGCAGGTATCAGCTTTGATTATATAACTGTATGTCTAAATATATCTTTATGTTGTCTTCACAGTTGATTGATACTTTGGTTGAATACATTCTTCTGGGTTGAAAAACAATTTCTGGCAGGAGGGGAGGCAGGGGATGCTGAACTATTGAAAAGGAAGATCCAAGGCCAGGCAAAGTGGCTCATGCCTGTAATCTCCACACTTTGGGAGGCCAAGGTTGGTGGATCACTTCAGGTCAGGAGTTCTAGACCAGCCTGGTCAACATGATGAAACCCCGTCTCTACTAAAAATACAAAAATTAGCTGGGCATGGTGGCCTGTAGTCCCAGATATTAGGGAGGTTGAAGCAGGAAAATCACTTGAGCCCGGGAGACAGAGGTTGCAGCGTGCCCTGATCACGCCATTGCACTCCAGCATTGTTGACATAGAAACATTCCACCACAAAAAAAAAAAAAAAAAAAAAAGAAAAGAAAAAAGAAATAAAAACAATTTCCCTCAGAATTTTGAAAGTGCTGCTCCATTTTTACCTTCAGGAATGCTATTGGATAGCCTGGTGCTTTTCTAATTGCTCAACATTTGTATATAATTTTTTGCCATTTCTGGAAGCTTTAGAATCCTCTTTTATCCTTGGTAATCTGAATTTCATGATGGTGTGGGCATTTTGCATTCACTGTGTCAGATACCTTTTAATCTAGATACCAACATCCATCAGTCTAAAATCTTTCTTGTATTATTTCTTTCTTTTTTCTTTTTTTTTTTTCCTGAAACAGGTTCTCAGTCTGTCACTCAGGCTGGAATGCAGTGATGAGATCACAGCTCACTGCAGTCTTGACCTCCAGGGCTCAAGCAATCCTCGCACCCCAGCATCCCACGTAGCTAAGACTACAGGAGTGTGCCACCATGCCTGCATAATCTTAAAAAAATGTTTGTAGAGATGGTATCCCACTATGTTGCTCAGACTGGTCTTGTACTCCTTGGCCTCCAAAGTACTAGCATATAGGCATGAGCCACCGCACCCAGCCTGTATTATTTCTTGATCGTGTCACCCTCTTTATTTTCTGTTCTCTTTTTGGAACCCCTATTAGCAAGACTTTAGATGGATGGCTCCACTACACCTTTTATCTTTTCTCTCATATTTACTGTTATCTATTTGTACTTTGTGAAATGTTTCTTAACCTTTTACTAATTTTTAAATTTTGATAGTCATAGTTTTAATTTTCTCATTCCCTGATAACTCCTTTTTGAGGCATCCTGTCCTGTTTTATAATATGAATGCAGTATCTTCTCATATCTCACAAAGCAGTTAGTACTTATTTGAAGTTTTACTCTATTCCTTCAGTTAGCTGTTTGTTAACTTTTTCTAATTTTTAATCTTCGTATTAGAAGCCTTCACTTTTCTAGTGATACTTGGTAGTCTGCTCTTTTTGTTTCATTTTAAAACTTTGTATTAGGGGAAAATTTCAACAAACACAAAAGGAAAGAACAGAATAATGAGCTTCCTATGTGCTGAATCCCTGGCTTCAATCATTATCACTATTTTTTTAACCTATTTGCCTCCCCTCCACACACATACCTCTCCGACATTTGGAGTTTTGTTTTTTTGGGTTTTTATTTTGTCTGCTCTTTTTAAACAGTTCAATACTAATCAGGAATTCTGTGGACAGGGTTGAGGCTTGCTTGCTGGAAGACATCACTTGTGAGTGATTCACAGGGAGGCAAGTCTTTTCCCTTAGATGAGCCCAACATCAGTATGAGGGGTCTTTTTTCAAGGGTCAGTTTCTTCAGAAAATAACTAAGTCTTGAGGCTGGACAGCCAGCATCTGAATGCAAATGTGTGAGCACAGGAAGGGGGCCTGCAGGCCCTTACATAAACTCTCAGTCTACCACCTTGTCTCACAACGGCTCTGCACCACATCTCATGCCCGAATTGCTAAGATGCTCTAAGGCTGGTGGGGGTGAGTCATCTCTCTTCCTCTGGATATTCCCCTACGTGTATACTTGGCTTTCTGCACATGGAAGTATGGGAAAGAACACTATACTCTCCATCTGATCTCCTAAAGTAGACAAGAGACACTGCCTAGAGTTCATGAACAAGAAATAAAGGTTTAACTATAAGTTACAAAGATAACTAAAAGAAAAACTAAAAAGAAATCAATTGGCTAGGCAGAATCAGAAATGAAAGAGGGAGGCCAGGTGCGGTGGCTCAGGCCTGTTATCCCAGCACTTTGGGAGGTTGAGGCACCCTGATAGCTTGAGCTTAGGAATTCGAAACCAGCCTGGGCAAGATGGTGAAACTCTGTCTCTACAAAAAACCACAAAAATTAGCTGAGTGTGGTCATGCACACCTGAGTCCCAGCTACTTCGGTGGCTGAGGTGGTGGGATCACCTGAGCCCAGGAGGTTGAAGCCACTGTGAGCCATGACTGTGTCAATGCATTCCAACTTGGGTAATAAAGTGAGACCCTCTCTTTCTCTCTCTAAAAAAAAAAAAACAGGAGGAAAAAAAAGAAAGAGGGAAAATTAACTGAGACAAACCCTCATCTATCACAGCAAAAAAGAAAGAAAAATCAACTTGGTTTATATCTGGCATTCATAAATCAAAAAACAGCAATATAAACATTTTACTTAGGGATATGAAGGTTACCACCAGAAGGATGTGGCTGCCTGAAGAGCATGCTGGGAATGGAGGAGTGGGGCAAGGGTCTCCTGTTTTTCATTATGAGCCTATATATAAAAAAAAAGTGTGTGGATTTCTTTGATATAGTTTTTTCTTCTAATTTAACAAAAGCATATCACAGAAACAGGGAATTCTTCAATGTTCCCATTATTCTTAGGCTAAAGACCTAATTTTTTTTTTTTTTTTTTTTTTTTTGAGACAGAGTCTGTCTCTGTCACTCAGGCTGGAGTGCACTGGCACAATCAGGCCTCACTACCACTCTGATTAACCTTCTGGTCGATCTCCTAGGCTCAAATGATCCTACTGCCTCAGCCTCCTTAGTAGCTAGGACTACAGGCACATGCCACAACACCCAGCTAATTTTTGTGGTTTTTTTGCAGAGACGGGGTCTCACTATGTTGCCCACGTTGGTCTCTGACAGAGCAGGAGCACCATCATCTCAGAAAAACACTGCCACTTCAAGTTGCAGCTTCCTTTTTAAAACTCCTGGGCTCAACATATCCCCCAACTTCAGCCTTCCAAGCACTGGGGTTACAGGTGTGAGCCACTGTGCTCAGCCAAGACCTAAATGAAAATTCCTTAAACAGCTGGTAAATCTCTTTAAAAACCAATTAAAAAAAAAAAAAGCTTTTCTGATAATTATGAACACATGTTCAATCTCTAGCAGACCAAAGATTCACTCTGGCAGGGACATTTTATAAAATAATAGTTAGAGGACACTGTGAGACTCGATAGAAAAAGAACATGCACAGTTAAAGGTTACGAGGCTCCTAACTGATAGTCTGCTGCTGGGTTGGATGACTGATTTCCCAGAACATGTTTTAATCCTGTTAAAATTTATTAGAAAATTGCTTCGGTGTTTTTTTTATTTTTTTACAGGAATGTTAATTTCTTCCCAGAAGGATATTGTAAATTAACTCATGAAAAAAGGTTTTGTCATAGACCTGGCTTGGAGCAATTTGTTCTTTTACAAGTCTCTACAAATACTACCTAGACCATCTCTGTCCAATAGAACATTATTCATGATGGAAATGTTCTACATCTTTGCTGTTCAACAAAGAAGCCACTAGCCACATGGCTACCGAGCACCTGAACTATGGCTAATATAGCTAAGCAATTACAATTTTAATTTTATTAAATTTCAAGTGAAATTTAAATAGCAACGTATGGCTAGCGGCCACTATGCAGGACAGTGCAGATCTAAAGCGCCGTGGCTCCCAGCTGCTTCTTACCCCAAGCCCTCCTCTCTCTGCATTCCAGCCACTTTGGCCCATTTTTTCTCCCTAAAACATGCTGGCTCCTGCCACAGACACTTTGCACGTATGGTCTCCTCTCCCTGGAATGTTCTTCCCTCACCTACTCGCCAACTTCTTCATCTGGTACACTACTACTTCTTCTTCACTACCTAGGATTATCTTGTGCACTTATTTGCTTACTTGTTTGTGGTTAATCTCTATGTCTCTCCACTACCATCACCCCAACCCACCCAACTCTGGGGCCTAAATACACGTCCCATTTGGGCAAGAACCATGCCCACCCTGCCCATCTCTGTACTCCCACCACCTAGACAGAACACGCTTGGCTCTCAGTGAGCATTTGGCTAATATCTAAAAGGTAAATGACTTGTCACAATTTTGTCATCTCTCTCAGAGACTCTCAATTACTATCTGTAAACCCATTCTTGCTACTGTAATTTTGTCCCACATTTCCAACTGCCTGTGCACACTTCTACTTAAATATCCTGCTGTCTACATATTAAATAATGTTATCTCCTGTCACCAGATTAACCGTCAGAAAGCTAGGCTCTCTTTATGTCATACAACTCCAAACAAAGAAACCTTCAGAGACAGCTAAGAGAAAAATCAGTTTTAAGGAAACACTGAATACACTATACATGCTGCAAGGTTCTTAGGCCCTTTGTACACCAATATAAAAATAAAGCAAACAGAAATGTTTCTCAAAGACACAAGCGAGAAAGTTAAAACTTACCACAAGTTCAAAAATGTCCATGAAGACAGAATGTCCTTTTGGTGTTTTCTCATTCAGGCTGGCAGGAGACCAGATCCAATAGAAGTAAGTGCCATCTGAAGACAAGTGCACGGTGCTCATGGTGCTGCCAATGGGGAGGTGATTGGCTGGCATTAGTACCACCTGGCACACCTGGGCATGAAAGGGAGGAAATCTCCATTACAGCCACATATAAATTCTGATTCCTATCAGCTCATCATTAATGCTATTATGTCCAAGATGAGAATTCACTAGGCTTCCTGGTCAAAATAAAATGGATATTTAGCTCTAAGAATAATATATGCAAATTATATTGCAAAAATGTATAAGTTAATACAATGGACAATAGAATAAATATGAACAGCCATGCAACAGATGAAAAGGTTCTTGGGATTGATTCAAATTACTTTTTTTTTTTTTTAAAGAAAGAGAGGAAAGAAAGTGAGAGTGAAAGAAAGAAAAAAAAGAATGTACAAGAGAGAGAAAGAGGGAGAGAGAACGGGATTCTTCTTCTATTGCCCAGGCTAGAATGCAGTCTAAAAATGGGTATTAAAAACCTCTATTATGCCAATAATTGTGCTTAACAATGGAGACAGGAAGGAATAAGAGATGAAAATAACAAACAAGCAGCCAACCAATATTTTATTTAAACATGTGAAATGCTATGCAATTGCTGAGGAGTGATTTACTTCCAATTATGTGG